>JAJPUD010002790.1:142341-195384 GCA_023553655.1 Myrmecobius fasciatus
ATATGTCTGTGTGTATGTATAATATTTATGTGTGTGTTATATTATCTCTTATCACTAATTGGGGGAAGGAAGGAGAAACCTCTAAGTTTTGACAACATAGATGTTGTACAGAATTAGCCAATTTTAAACATTCAGAATTTTTCTTCTGACAATCACTCCCATCCTTATATTTAAAACTCTTGAATTAACAAAATATGAAAAACCCTAATATAAGAATACTTTGATGTACACATTCATTTACAAACGTCTTAATATTAAAAAAAAATCCATACATACTTAGTTGCTCCATCATCATATGTTCCCATTAAAACTATGGTTCCATCTTGAATAGACTTAAGGAATTCAATAAATGGTGCCACATCTAAAGAGAACAAAAATAATTATACATGACTGAGCAATTAATCCTGCAAAAATAAAGGATTTCTTGGTACATCCTATTAGTGTACAGATCACAGTACTGAATCATTAAAATATTATTATAGTCTCACAAGCAGTTTAAATAATAACTAGATATACTAATAATTCTCTTAAAGCAACCCAAACATAACTGAATATCTATCTAGATGGGTGGTTCAATGGCCTGTTCCAGAATGGTTTTAGGACTTAAAAGAAACTTGAAAATTGCCTCCCCAAGAGTAAGGACTCTCTTTCCTGTCTTTGTATTTAGTGTGATTAAGATATAAAAGTAGTTAGTTGTTTAATATTTCTTAATTAAATTATTAGATCATAGTTATTTTGTTCAAGTTGAGAGAAGGAATCCACTCAAGGCCAAAAAAGGCCTTTCCAGAAGACAAATATTGCTTTGACAGCCTCAAAAAAAGGGCAAGAAAAACAGGGGGCTCCCAAATCTATTAGATACAGTATTCTTTAAACACATAATATTCCCATGGGTCCTCCAAATTGACAAAATCATGAACAAGAAACAAATTAAAGAGTGGATCACTAGAGGCAGCTACAAACTGGTGGCATCAATTATTTCCAGGAAAGCAGAAAAGAAGAATGACTAAAGTTGCATATCATAAATTTTACAATAGCATGGGACCATTTTGACCACATTTTGATATATAATGCAAGCTCCTTCCTCCCATCAGCAATTTCAGCACTTCCACTTAAACAGATTCTTGTACTGGAACCACTAACCCTCATTAGGTCTGCTCTGATGGAGTAAATTTTATAACTGCAGCAATTATTCATGGACCACATAAAATACAATCACCATTTACACTTAAAAAGATTGCAGTATACTGCAACTATTCCTAAATGATGTGTTTTAAAAAGCAACAATTTAACCTAATTTGAGTATGGAAAGGCAAGCCAATATAAATCTTCTAAATAAAGCACAAGAATAATCAAACCACCGAGCAAATCATTTAACCTCTCTCCTAGCCAAGGTGCTAACCTGCTTTGGCAGAAGTTCTTCAAGGGGAGTTGCTAACCTCATATATAAGTCCAGTTAAAGAAAAAAGTATAGACAATACCAAGGTTACTGGTTATGTTACTAACTCCACTATTACACATTAACACATAATCACAGAAGCCTTTAGCTTAAAAAACTAATACTAGTAATTGCACATCTAAATATTCCTAATGTTATAAAGAAGAGAACTGTGGGAACTGCGTAAACCAAATTGACTCCGTCTTATAAAATTGACTCCATTTTGAGACTTAAGTTTCATTTTCCTGTAAATTCTACCACCTACTGATGATGGCAATTGAGTGGCATCCTGTTTCACATCCAGAAAAGTTCACCTGCTCACTCTTCCCCCTCCCAGCACTCCCTACTCTTGAAACACAATTATTTTCCCCACTCTCAACTCAGAAAGCCCTAATATTTCCTTCAAATAGAAATTAGATTACCTAATTTTGCATCCTGGTTTATATCCTATTCATTGTTTTAATGCATAAAAATCTGTCTCCCTCTGTATTTGTGGTCCTGTTCGTAGTTCCAATTTATTATGTAAGTAAAAAGCACTGCTTAGTAAATCAACTTTTTCAAAGCTTAAACCTTTGTTTCCTTAGTTATTTCATATTTTACCCATCACATTATCCAAATAAATAACTCACAGCTTATTATTAAATTTAGGGTGATTTCAACTGTTATCAAAGGCTATAACACATAAAAGTTCAAGTGTCCACTGGTGGTGGTGATGGGTTGGGGGGGGGGGGGGAGCCGGCCGGGGAAGATGGCGGACGGAAGCTGGGGATTTTTGGTAGATTCTAATTTAGGACAAGATGAAGTTCTTCTGAAAAGTCTGTTATCTACTACTATAATTGTTAGAAGTTATTGAACTTATGAAACTATGGCAGAGAGAGAGACGGCATCATCTGTGCCCCCAAAGTGTGGGTCGTATATTTGTTCTGTCACTAGTCAGAGTATGAACTTGATGATTCATGGAGTAGTTCTGTTTTTGATTGGAGTATTTCTTGCATTAGTATTAAATCTGCTTCAGATTCAAAGAAATGTCACACTTTTTCCACCTGATGTGATTGCAAGCATCTTTTCTTCGGCATGGTGGGTACCACCATGCTGTGGCACAGCTTCAGCTGTGATTGGGTTATTATACCCCTGCACTGACAGGCAACTGGGAGAGCCACATATAAAAGAGAGTGGTCCAGTGTAATGCCATGTGTAGCAGTCTTTGTTGGTATAAATCATGCCAGTGCTAAAGTAGATTTTCACAACAATATACAGTTGTCTCTCACACTAGCTGCACTATCCATTGGTCTGTGGTGGACTTTTGATAGATCACGAAGTGGTTTTGGCCTTGGAGTAGGAATTGCTTTCTTGGCAACCTTGGTCACTCAACTACTGATCTATAATGGAGTTTATCAATATATGTCTCCAGATTTTCTTTATGTTCATTCTTGTTTACCATGTATATTTTTGCTGGTGGCATAACAATGGGAAATATAGGTCGACAACTAGCTATGTATGAATGTAAAGTCACTGCAGGAAAATCTCATCGAGAATGAAGAAAGCAAAAAATGTTTTTTGTACAGAAAAAAACAAAGATTTAAAGAAGCATGTAAATGATAGAGATACCAAGAAAACATTGGACTTTAAAATTGCTAAGATGCAGTTGTTCCCTTCAGTGGTATATATTTCTGCAATCTGTGATTGCTACTTCTGTAAATCAGTTACAAACCTTTGTGTATTTGATTTAAGTAACTGTAAAAAAAAATGACAATGCATCACAAACAAGAATATTGGTTAATAAATGAGTTTTAAATTTTTTAACATTTATTTTATCACAATGTTAATGTGCCAAAACATTATATTATTGTCATGTAGAATATGAATATATTATGAACATATTAAAAATTATTGAAATGGCATAATATAAAGAGGAAAGCCAAGAATTCGACTGATCAGCTGATATTTTTCTCTTATTTTTTATTTACTCGCCTTTTATTTTTCTATAAACATCAGTGTGAGTTATGGGTACCCTACTTTGTGGTTGCGATTCTATCTTAATGTGTAAACAAAAGCCTAGAGTATTTGGATTTTTTTGTCTTTTGTGATAAAAATGAACTTTTTGTGAAATGTTTTGAAAAACATATCTACTTGCAATTCTGGAAAGAATCCAAAGAATTTAGACAGATTTTACTATTTAGACATATGTTGCTAGTATTATTGTATGTGAAGCCTGTGAAAGATCATCAGCATTATTATTTTCCAGTCTGATTTTAGGAAAGAATGAATAGGTAAAAAAAATAAATAAATAAGGGCCATGAGAGAGCAAAACTAGAATGCATGGTAATTTTTTTTGGGGAAAAAAAAGCTTTATGCAACTACGCAATGTTTAAAGTGGCTTTTTAACAGTCACAAGAAATTTAGCACCTCTTAATTCTTTTGCCTCCAGATCTGTAGAAATGAAGGTTCTAATGCTATTTTGGGGGTTCTGATAATGTTAACAAACCGCTTTGGATTGGTTGACTTGTCATTGGAATCCTTGGATTTACAGCCTCATTTTATGCAACTGGGGGCATGTAAATTTTTTCATGTATTAACATACCCAATAGTAAAGAGTTCCAATCTATTGGTTAAATATGTATTGAGAGTTTTATGCATATTAAAGGTCTTGTTTTTAAAAGTTCTTTGCATTTTTATCTGCTTTTAAAGATTATAATCACTTAAGAATAATTATAAGCATATTATCAGTTAATTATTTCCAAATTTAATATTTGAAATCAATAATAATTTTTTGCTATATGGAAAAGATTATTTCAAAATACATATATATGCATATATATATATGTAGTGCATGTGTATATGTATGTAGGTACACATATACCCACATTCTCCTATGATATTAAATAAATTTTTTAAAAATAAACTTTAGTTTAGCAAACTTGTTACCAGACTGAGACCTTTTATGCCAAATTTTAAGACTGGTAATTACAAAATCCTAAAAATAGAATTCATACTAAATGTAGCCTCTGCTAGAGTAGCATGTGTAGGCTACTATAAATTATTATTCTATCTTCAAGAAGTTTTTATTAAGTTAGAATAAGTCAGTATTTTAGATAAGCACTATAAAAACCTTACTAAAAAGTTAAAAGATCTCTGTACTTAACTTTAAATGTTGCTTTTAAAAACAAAATACATATTAAGTGTATAATTCTCATTTTTGTTCTTTTTTGTATCAATAAATAATAAATGATCATACTGTGAATCAGCCTGATATTCCAAATAACCTACAGAGTTTTAACTTATATAAAAAAATAATGAAGGGGAAATTAGTCTATTAATAGAAAGAGAGTATTATTCGCAAAGACATCACACTTTTAGAAAATGTTTTTCAAATTGTCTGAAAAGCAAAATGTAATGAAAATTTGGCATTAAGATCTTGTATAGACACAGTTAATAATTATATACTAGTTTTGGAAGATTCTTTTAAGTATTTATTAAGTACCTGCCATATACAGTATATAGCCTATAGGCTTAAATGAGAAACGAGCAACCAAAATTAAATCTTTTTCACACTTTATTCATCAGACAGGTGGCTAGCTTTTTAGACTTTCACAACTATCACTTCAAGTTGGCAAAGCTACCCCAACAACTTTTAAATATTTTTTTCTGCTTAAGTGATATTTTTTATCATATTTCTAATTAACTTTTTGCTTTTTTATAATCTTCAACTTGTTATAGATGAATACTTTGCCAGTGTCAATTCTCTCAGCTAAGTGCCAACATTAGTTGTTTCTCATTTCCCATAAATTAGTCTCTTGAGCATTTAATAATCATTTCCCTGTAATTTTCTTATGGATTTTATGTTTTGACTCAGAATGTATATATCTACTTGTCAAGAAAGCCAACAGTAAGTATGATTTCTATTGAATATTGAAATATTGAAAAGAAGACTGTACACATGAAAATAAAGAAGGCAGCATAGATAACTTTATGATGCAGTAAAATCTTGTGAAAATGTATATTTAAGGATAGTATTCTAAATTTTTTTATGTTGAGCTAACAAACAAAAATTCAAAATGTCAATGCCTAAGAAATAATTGCTTTCAATAATATATATCTTATTCTTATCTCTTTTATTTTCTTAGTATTTTTAATTTTAAGGAGATATAAATTAAGTTTCAAGAAAAAAAAAAACATATAAAAGTTCTTAACCAAAATTCAAGTAGCTCATTATTGCCCTACCTCTGCTAAGTTCTAGTTTTGTGGCACTGGGCATGTCACTCATTCCAAGTAACAGCTCTCTAAGACTATAAAGCAACAGAAAAGTTGTTCCTGCATTACTACAGAGAATTAACTTGCTAGAAGATCCATATACTGATTGATATCAGACATCTGGATTTAGAAAAACAACAATAACAAAAAACAGTAACATTAGGACTAAAAAAAAATTCAAGCAGCCTTATACCTACTTCACAAGGTTTTTGTGAAGACAAAATAAGAATGTATTAAAAAGTAATTTGCAAATCTTATTAAAGTGATATTTAAGTTTATCTATTTGTACAAAGGGATTGGAGAGCCATAGGAAGTACTGGTGAGGAAACCAGAGCTCAGATCTCCATCTGTTCCGTTAACTTAAAGTGTCTCAGAGAAGAGTTTGCAGCACTAAGAAATTAAGTGACTTGTACAGGGGTTACAAAGCCAATGTCAGATGAGATCTGGATTCAGGTGGCTCACTCAATTTCCCAGACTGGATTTCTACCCATCTGCAACTCTCTCTCTTGTGTGTGTGCGTGTGTGTGTGTGTGTGTGCACGCGCATGCACGTGCACACTGAACTTAGAATGCTATCTCCTATCTCTGTACAAGCTGACAGTGTGTATTCTATTCTAACCAAGCTTTTCCTCCCCTCCACCTCTTAGTATCTTTTCCCTCAAGGCTTAACTCAGATAACCAATTCCTTGCAATTTTTTTCTTATCCTCCTCACTGATTTGTCCTCTTCTCCCTTTTCAACTTATCCTGTATTTACTTGTTTGTTTAGATTTCCTAGAATTAAAAGTCCCTCAAAAAACATTAAATATTTTTAATTTTATTGTTTTCCCAGCATATTATCTTGTACATGTTTAATAAATGCTTGCTGAATTTTATTTCAATTTTCTACAGAATGATCTGATTCCCTATGCCTGCAAATACTATGACCTATACTTTTCCTGGTCTATGTGTAAAGAAATAGCATTTGAACTAAAACTAAAAGAAGAAATAGCTTTTGGGAGGAAAGGGAAGCAAATAGTTAAGTAAACCTAAGAGTTCTAGCAGAATCAGTACCCCAGATCACTATCCCTACCTTCCAGACTGACACCCACAGATATCATAAAGACATAGTCTGACAACTGCCTCTGCAGGGACTATAACTCCTGATTTCTTGGTAGCTCTGAAGTGTCCCCAGTTGTTCTCACTAAAGGCTTTGACACAATTAAATGGTTCAACATCAGAAACCAGTACAATTCTTTAAAAAAAAAAAAAGTCACGGAAGAAGATGCATTATCATTTGCCTAGCCACTGCCCCTAAGGATCATTGGATCTTTCCATCTAACTAGAAACTGAAATGATCTTTACAAGATCACATTCATACATTAAAACATGAACACCTGGGGCAGCTAGGTAGCACAGTGGATAGAGCACCAGCCCTGAAATCAGGAGGACCTGAGTTCAAATCTGGTCTCAGACACTTAACACTTCCTAGCTGTGTGACCCTGGACAAGTCACTTAACCCCAATTGCCTCAGTTTTTTAAAAAATAAATAAATAAATAAAAAGCAAAAAAATTAAAAATAAATAAAAACACGAACTCCTGAAGACAGGGCCTGTCTTATATTTCTATTTATGTCCCTGGAACTTAGTACAGTGCTTTACACAAAGCAGTGCATAATAAATTGCTTCTTCATTCATTCATTCTAGGAAATTACCAGGGAGTATCAATACTAGATACAAGAGTGAGTCATTTAACTGGAAATTGAATAGATGCCCTTCAATTGGAGAATGGCTGAATAAATTATGGTATATGAATATTATGGAATATTATTGTTCTGTAAGAAATGACCAGCAAGATGATTTCAGAGAGGCCTGGAGAGACTTACATGAACTGATGCTGAGTGAAATGAGCAGAACCAGGAGATCATTATACACGGCAACAACAGTACTATATGACGATCAATTCTGATGGACATGGCTCTCTTCAACAATGAAATGTTTCAAACCACCTCCAATTGTTCACTGAAGAAAGCCATATACACCCAGAGAGAGGGATGTGAAATGTGGACCACAACATAACATTCTCATACTCCTTGACTGATGTTTGCTTACATTGTGTTTCCTTTATCTGATATATCGTTTGTGTAGATAAGATTTTTCTTGCACAACAATGATAAGTTTGGAAATATGTATACATATATTCGATTTGCCAATATTTTAACATAATTAACATGTAGTGGATATCCTGCCATCTAGGGGAGGGGTGGGGAGTTGGGGGGAAAAAATTTGTAACGGAAAGCTATGTAAGGGTTATTGTTGAAGAATTACCCACACATATGTTATGCAAATAAAATAAAATTAAAAAAAAAAATGAGTCATTTAAAAGAGAAAATTACTGCTTACCTCCTCCCCACATATCAAAGTATTCAGTTCGTAATGCTTCTCCTGTTTTTCCTACAGAGAGATAATTATTTCAGATTAAGATATGTAATGACTAATTTTATGGAATGAAATTATTTAAAAGGTAGTAAGTTAACAGTAACAAACTCTGGGTGCTAGTAATCTAATTCAAACCTATAGAACATAATGGTAATAATATCCATAAGGTCAGAGAAAGACAGATTTCCCTGTTCTCTTTTTCTAGGCTGCCTTCTAAGAATTCCTCATGTTCCCTAAGATTATGCTAACTACTGGGACACAGTCCTTTTTCTGTCCTTTACTACTATGTGTACATGCTGCCAAACTCCAACATGATCCTGCCTATAAATAAAAAACAAAAAAAAATTGGATTTTTTTTTTTACTACCACTATTACATTCTACCCTCCCAAAAAACTACTTTCCCTTCTAAGCATAATTGAACAAAATAAATCCAACTGGACAGGTGTGAAATGTACCTCTCATTATGTTACTACACTATCAAACTTTGTCAAGAGGTAGAATACAAATTTTTTTATTGTTTCAATCAAGTCCGACTCTCCGTAACCGGACTTGGAGCTTTCTTGGCAAAGATACTATAGTGATTTGCCTTTTCCTTCTCCAGCTCATTTTGTAGATGAGTAACTGAGGCAAATAGGGTAAGTGACTTAACCAGGGTCACCCAGCTGATATGTATTGAAAGCTAGATTTGAACTCAGGTTCTCCTGACTAAAAGCTAGAACTTTATTCACTTTGCCATCTACTTACCCTGATAAGAGTTAAATCCTTTAAAGTGGAATTCTATGATTTGGTAGTAATTGTTTTTGATATTTTTGAGATGTAGTCGTGTTAGCTATTGACCAAAGAGTTTATCATTTAATGATTTTTTAGGGCACAATTCCAAACTGTTTTCCAAAATGAATGAAATAATTCACAACTCCTAAATTAACAATCCAATAGGACAGATGCTCTCTGATAGCATAGAGGGAAAATTTTTTGGAACTATCTTTGATAATCTAAATCGTAGAAGGCAGACTCAGATTTACTTACTTCTTTAATCATTATCATTTTATCATTAGTAATCTGGAATGTTTCTTTGTATAATTGTTTTTCTGTCTTCTGAGAGCTGGCTGTTCACATCCTTTCACCATTTATCTACTGGGCAAATTCCTACATAGTTGAATCCAACCCCCTTCTATCTTGACACTAGGGAACATTCTGTTCCCAGCCTCATCTCTAATTTTCTTGATTTCAGAACCAAGCCATCTGTAAACTGGTCCATCATGGAACCCTCATCATGATTCATAATTCACGACGGCCTCCTTGCCCTCGAACAGATCAATTTACTAGAGGCTTATTTAACCACAATATTCCTCCTCAAGGCCTACCTTCTCCCATTGGGATTTCTCCTGAAGCCTCTCCTGAATCTGTGGCAAGTCTTATCAACTTCCTCCTGGCCCTGTTCCTCACTTTCTAGATTTCAAAATCATGTCCCTATATAAGATACCTTCCTTCTGTTCCCCTGCCCTTTATTTTATATACTTTCCCCATTAGAATGAAAGTTCCTTGAGGCTAGGGATAAGTATTTCATTTTTGTTTATATTTGTATCTATAACTCTTAGCAAAGTGCCTATCACATAATAGGCATTTAATAAATATTTATTTTAATAAAAATATTTTAATGTTTGTTTCTTTTAAACCCTTATCAGAGAACTTTCTGCAAAAATTTCTTTTATGTTGATAGAGTTCTACATCCTTCTTTTCTACCATTAAGTTTCTGGACCTTGACTTTCATCTCATCTAAATAGTCTTCAGACATAACCAAGATTTTTCACTATCCTCCATTCACCAGGCCTATATTGTTTTAGGTGAAATAAAAAAATAAGAGAGGGATTTACACCTTTACTTCTATTCTTACGTACTATTTTTTTTTTGCCATGATTGCATCTAAATGTTCACATACAAAAAAGAATTCATCCAAGAATCCTAGAGTAGAAATTACTTTCTTATGGTTTACAAAAGGGTATGTGTAAGCAATTTATTTGCCCAAGATGTCATAGAAGCTTTAATTTCCATGTTCTAACATCCTTAGAGTTATAACATTTATTGCTATAAAATGGATAAAACTGATAAAGCATTTATTTTATCACTGGGATGATTGGTATAATTTAGTGGAGGTTACCATGATTCTCACTTTTTGGATTCAGTAACTGCTTTCATCAACTCACCAGGGTGAACAAATGTATAGGTATGTATGCATATGTATGTGTGTGTGTGTGTGTGTATATGTATGTATATGTATATTTATATTTAATAGCTGCTAACCCAGTTCAATAACTCAGAAACCAAAATGTCAATTTATTAACTTACAGTGAGAATATTTGTATAAACTGTCCAATTTGGGAATCACTTAAGATAGCACATTAAAACCACAATGTTGTGTGGTATATAGAAAACCACCAGAATCTAATAAACTGATAAGCTCTTTTCCATTAAAGGGACATAAGATCTAAGTAGGTCAGTTATTTGCACGAGCTAGTCAAAACAATCTTCTCCCTGGTCAATACTAGAAAAATTATGAAATTCTTGCTCTCAATTCCAAGCACACATCTACCCTTTGTTCTTACCTCATCCCTTTTTCTTCAGCATGTTCAGATACTTTAAGTTCCCAAATTTACAACATGTTTTCATCGACTATACATTAGGGATCAGGTAAGGTTAAAGGCTGATTGTCTGCTTCTTAATGATACTCAAAAGATTCCTAATGAGAAAATGATGCGCTTGAAATACAATATAAGGAAGGTTATTTTTGAAAAAGGCAACAATTCCAATCCTAGAATGTATGTTCTTTTTAGTCTCATTTAAAAGAGCAACACTTTCCAGCCTTTTCTCTAGATTTGGGAATACATCTTACTTCTGAGGTCTCCATTCCTACATCCTCTGAATACAGACTAAGCTAAATTACACATACCATTTACCAATGCAACATTGATTCCTCTTCCAACATTATTCTTTACACCACTCATTAAACTGAAGAAGAAAACAAAATATGACAAATTGTTCAGAAACAATTATTTTACACAGTAAAAACAAGGTCAAAGTGAGATAATGAAAAAACAATGAATAACACTAAGTATATACAAGATAGTTGGTAGTATAAATTTAACATAGGAGAAACTAAATCAAAAAGTTGATTTTGTATAAATGGCACTATTATTTAAAAACTTATTTCAATGTGACTTCTTAAATATAAATATATTAAAAGATTGGGTCCATAAAAGGTATAAAAAGCTCAAAATGTTTCTTAATGAGTTATCAGATTATGAAATATCTCCTCACAGTATATATGTATTGCAAATGAGAGATATAACAATTCTGTATCTGCCTTCAAACAATCAAAACAAGTGACCTATTTACTTTTCATTTCCCATAACAACCTGATATATAAAAGTAAAGTAAGATTTGTGCCTATCTAGGTCAAGAACTGAAAAAGAAAATAGGCTGCATCGAACCTGGGAAATAGCAAAAAGTTATTTTCAGTTACCCCAAACTGCTTGCAATTGAGAAGCCCTATTTCTAAAAAATTATTATCCAATAATGTTATATGGCTGAGAATCATCTAAACCTGGCACTTCAAAAGAATCACAATCATACCAAAGAAAAAGTAGATAAATAAGATACCATTTGCTAATAAAGATTTGCAAGAGAAGATCACTATAAAAAATATAATTAAAGATATGGATGACCAGAAAAAAAATTGACATCATGATATGAGTGATGGATAAGAGCTCACGGGTTACAATGATAGCCGCAACAAAATATTAAAAAGGAAAATCTTCAGCATGTCAGGTAGATCTTCTTTGGAGGACTAACAGAAAGACATATAGACAAAACATTCCCCAGGATGAGAAGGAAAAAGAAATTAAATCTGTAGCTAGTGGAATCAAGTTTATTCACTAAAGAAGATTTAACAAAAAAGTCACTTTACAGTAACAAATCAAGAGTCACTGATAAGTGAATTGTACATCGTCACATGGTCAGTATGTGTCAAAGGAAGGATTTGAACCTAGGTCTGCCTGGGGACAAGAACAGCTCCCAGTTCAACTCCCAGGGACTTACCTGTTTTTTATTCTGCTAACCCCTTTCAACAACAACAAAAGACACTATGAACCTCCAGAGTAATTTAATATACAACACATAATTTTCATAAGAAATTATTAATGTTTAAGGTGCCATTAAAAAGTATTTAGTGTGAACCCCTTAGACCATTATCAAGAACCTCGAAGGAGTTCACAAACCAGTACATGGGAACCACTGCACTGTGGTATGCTGCCTCTTCCATGCTCAGATTCTAAAGTCTCAGTGGCATCACAGAAACTTAGAAGAAAGAGACTTCAGAAGCCAAATCCAAGCAGAGCTAAACAAAAATCTTCTACACACACACACACACCTGCCCATCCACCATATTCCTCCCTCCACTTTTGGAAAGCTCTGATTGGAAGTATTGTTTTTGTTTAGCTGTTGTTTCTTTTAGTAAGCCTAAATTTGCCTTTCCTCAAATTTCATCTATACCAACTACTTCTACTCTTTGGATCTAAAAAGAACAAGTCTATCTGCTTTTTCCACTGAGAATCCCCTTAAAATATTTCAAGATAGCTATCTTGATCTTCCTTTTCTCCTTCCACTTCTCTCTAGGCTATACAATCTTCACATGACATGGCCTCAAGGCCCTTGATCTTCTTATTCACTGTCCATCCTGAAATAACATGCCAATAACTGAAGAGAGTTCACTAACCTCTCTAATCCTGGGCACCATTTTTTTTTTTTTTGGTATAGTTTAAGACTGCATTAGCTTTCTTTACATTACACAGTTTATAATATCGACTTTGCAATCACTAAAACCCCTAGATATTTTTGAAAAGATCTAGTTATGACTCCCATATTGCTTTTTCTTTTCTTTTCTTTTTTTTTTTTTGGCTGAGGCAATTGGAGTTAAGTGACTTGCCCAGGGTCACACAGCTAGGAAGTGTTAAGTGTCTGAGATCAGATTTGACCTCAGGTCCTCCTGACTTCAGGGCTGGTGCTCCACCTAGCTGCCCCTCCCATATTGCTTTCTGAACTCCTCTGAGACAATGCATTTATTTCTATTAAATTTCATCTTAAAATCATACCAAATCCTGACTCATCATCCACTGAGATATCTTTTCATCACCTGAAAATTTTGACAAATACTCCACCCATGCCTTCACTCACACATTAACTAAAACTTTTAAACTCCCCTAGACATTTCAATAGGGAAACCCCTGAAGATAAAAGCTGAACAAACCATTAATGATTATTCCTTTAGTCTAGTCATTTGACTAGTTTTAAAACTTTAAGAATAGCATGAGAGAATTTATCAAATGCTTGGTTAAAATCTGGGAGAGGTATATAGCATTCTCCTGAGCTACCTAGTTAACTAAAGAGTTGGACTCTTAAAAGAAATAGGGATGCTTGAAGCAGGGGGAGGTGGACAAGGGATGACAGTTGAATTCTGATATAAATGTTGATTTTTAAAATGCCACTAAGACAGAGACACTCAAAAAAGTCGAGAGACTAGGGCTAAAGATTTGAGTCATCTGCACTAAAATAATTTAATTTATGAGTGCTAACAAGACTACCATGAGAATAGATACTATAACTATCTATATAGAGAGAAGAGAAGGTGCAGGACAGAACAGGACAGGAGGATAAGGGGAGAAACACATGGAGGAGGGACGGAGGGAAAGATACAGGGAAAAAACACAAATCAGAAGGGAGGAACATGAATAGGCTGAGAAAGAATGGTAGAGGCAAAAGAAGTAGAAGAAAAGTGTCACTAAATCCAAAGGAAGAAGGGGAAGAAGGGGCAGAAAGAGTCAAAAATATGGAGATGTTAAGAGACATGGTAATAAAAAGGCTATTAGATTTAGCAAATGAGGTAATTAGTAAACTTGGAGTAACCTTGGAAAACAGTTATAATGGGGCCAGAAGTCAAGAAGATTAATATGCTGAAACCAAAACCAATCTACTATATTTAGAGCAACCATACTGAAGAATAAAATATTAAAATTTGTTTACTTTGTTTCTTTGGAATCAGCACAAAAGATCTGATTAACTTATTAGGAAAAAATACACATTCTTTCAAAGATATCTAGGCATACTACTTACTCCAATGTAATTTCTTACTAGTACACAGACAGATGACAACATACTTTTATCCAAACAGGAATAAACTAGAAGTATGAAACCCTTCATGAAATTTACTGTAACTATAAGGCTCAGTATTTGAAATAAATCTAATACTGTACTAATGAAAAAAAAAATAAATGATCAAGTAGGATGAAAGACTTCCACAAGATGGCAGCATTTCTATATTCTAACTTAAACATGGATTATTTTGCCAAAATTAAAAATTTGACTCATGATAAATTAAAATTATAAAGAACGTACAAAATTTTTGAACATCTTTTTGACTACATAAAGGTCAAACTCAACCAAAAGGCAGAATTATAATTTCTTATACTTCATATATTATGTTTCAAGACTGAAATTTAATAAGTTACACTATGTAAGTTGTAAATGCCACTCTGTGTTTACCCTACTTTCAAATTTCATGTATTTTTATTTGAATTATTTCAAAGCACCTTTAAACTAGGATTTTCCTTAAAATCTACCAAAATTCTCAGATCTAGCTAAGATATATTTACTTTTCACAGCTAGTTTACAATTCTTCATAGATTAAATCTATACAAATCTAACTTGGCAATATGATGTCAAAAAATTAAAAGTAATCCTTTTTCCTCTTAGCATTACCAGATATAAATGATTGGCAGGTTTTTTTTTCTATCACATAATTATATAAATCATATTCCTAAGATCACCTTTAGCTAGAACAAAAGTTCTTTACCAGGGTCCTAAGCTTATTTTATGTGAGGGAGAGGGAAAGAAGAAAAAAGAAAGCTCCTACTTCATGCCAGACACTGTGATGAGTGCTTTATAAATATTATCACATGCATAAAAACTATTTCAATTATTTTTAAAGCCTGTTCTTTCAATTTTTATGCACTTAAAAATATTTTTGAGGAATTCATAGATTTCATCAGATTGCCAAAAGGGTCCATGACACAAAAGGTTAAGAACCCCAAATCTAATTTAATTCTACTGTATTTCAAATAACTCACAAAACTTAGATTAAGAAAAAAAATTTTTTTTTGCCTGAGGGAATTGAGGTTAAATGACTTGCCCAGGATCACCCAGCTAAGAAGTGTTGTGTCTGAGGTCCTCCTGACTTCAGGACTGGTGCTCTATAAGCATTGTGCCACCTAGCTGCCCCCAAGAAATTTCTTTAAGGAAAAAAAAAAATCATCTATGCTTTAGAAGAACCTTCAAAACTTTATGATAGTGGGCTAGAAGGCACCTCATATTCCTCACTTGGATTAGAATAGATTCAACATTCCATTCTAGCATTAAAATTCTTTAATGCCTTTATGGAATGCTAGAGTGAGGAGATAAGGTCAAGTATTATTACAGCTTGACAGAAGAATAAATTACCTCCAAAGTCACAGGATCCTAGATCTAGAGCAACTAAGGAAAATTAAGGAATATCCTAGTTCAACCTCCTTCTTTTACAGTTACTGACTCAATTCAAAGGCTAAAGGACTTGCCTAGGATCACTGGAACAGTAAGCAACAGCTGAGATTTAAGATCCTCCTCTGACTCCTAATACAATGCTGCACTGAATGTCCTCTAAAAGTCAGGGCAGGATTGATATTCTGACTGTAAGCTCAGAATTTTCTTTATAAACTGTTAGCTATCCACCCAACATTTCTCCTTGGTCTTTACTATAATGAGCACACATTTTTAGTTTAATAACTATCTGAGCCCTTTTCCTTTAACATTATCAAAACCATTATAGGTGATTTCAGAAGTGATGTTCAGAAGATGATCTATCTTTAGATAGATAGGTCACTATCTAAATGGGATCAAGAGTGAGTCAGGCATTGAAACCAAATAATTCTTCCTCCCTGTTACCTAACACTCAAACTACTTGAAAGGATATATAAAAGACAATGTTCTAGATAAGTCACAGCATGCTGACTCAAACAAATATGCCTCCATCTGAAAACGTATTACATGTTTTTCACAGCTAAACTTATGGCCAAGTTAAGCTTGTAAGTGGAGAAACAGTATCATAATTCAAATACAGTATCCTATCATATAACCTAGGGATTGAATGAAAAGGTCTGTTTCCCATAGCTGGGTAACTTTGGGCAAATCGCTTAATTTTTCAGTGCTTTAGGCAGCTAAGATTTAGAAATTATAAAATAATTGAATTACAAAACAATTATGCATATGCACTGATGACAAGATTTGTTTACCACAGTTCATTATAAAAAAGAAATCAAAGGAATAATTAAAAACATTCTATATAATTCATCAAAAGAATAAATTTTATTTTTTAACTTAATTCAACCAACAATTATTTGTTGCATTCTTGCAAGTACAAGATATTCAAAGATGAGTGACAACAGGCTATTAATAAAAAAGAAGAATTTAAAGCTCGATTTACTAAAGGCAAAGAGAATTCAAGAACAAGTTAGGTGTATCAACCCACAATTCAACCAACAATTATTCGTTGCATTCTTGCAAGTACAAGATATTCAAAGGTGAGTGACAACAGGCTATTACTTAAAAAGAAGAATTTAAAGCTCGATTTACTAAAGGCAAAAGGAATTCAAGAACAAGTTAGGTGTATCATTTCAGATCACAGAGCTGTATACAATAGCAGAAACTATATTTAGTATCCCAATAATAAGTAATGAGTCCCAAAGTCAACAAGAAAAGTTTAAAAATGTAATTTACTACAACTTCAAGTGCTATACTATCATTTGATTATGACATTTTGTTACATTTTTATCCACCTCAGTCAACTTACACATTACTGGGACTTTTTTTTTGTTTTGGTTTGTTTTTTTTGGCAATACACAAATATTTCTGGTAGCATATTTTCACATGTTTTTCCAAGTACCTAGTTAAAAAAAAAAAAAAAAAAAAAAAAAAAAGACATGCCTTGATGCCTGGGGTTTCCAAGCAAAGAAAGTCTACATTTACTTGGTTTTGAGAAATGGTGTGTATGGCAGAAGCAGGGCTGAAAGTCAAACATGTATAGATGCAGCCCTGTTTTGCTGGTCACTCAATATTTGACCCTGTCCCAGGCCTCTCTGGATCTTGAATTTTTCATCTATAAAAACACAGTGCTGAATTAAATAAAGATAATTTAACAGTTCCATTCCAAATCAATGAGCTTAGAGGTTTACTATCTGATTATATGTCTGCATTCCATCATGAATTCTGAAGTAAATCTAGTATGGCATACAAGGAATATTCAAGATATTTCTAAAATTTGGGTTGTTGATACTATATTGAAATTAGTAAATTTTTACCAGTAAATAAATGGGCCTATGTTTTATTCATACAGAATCATTAATTATATAATACCAACTTAGAGGAGAAGAAATATACAATTTGGGAAAATCCAACAAAAACATACAAGAGATGATCAAATTTGGCTCAATTACATAAACAAGGATACCAACAAAATAATGATTAAAAACTGCTCATCTTTAGCTTTTGATGCCCTTTTTTTTCCCCTGAGGCAATTGGGGTTAGTGACTTGCCCACAGTCACACAACAGCTAGGAAGTGTCTGAGACCCTGATTTCAGGGCTGATGCTCTATCCACTGTACCACCTAGCTGCCCCTTGATGCCTCTCTTTAATTACAATAACTAGAAACAAGTTTCTGTTGACTATTTTAACCTTCCATGTTACTTAAGAGATGTATTCCAATATATGACAAGTTAGTACTTTTTAGGACTTTACCAAGTTGACCACTAGCTACTAGTCAAGAAAATATTTGATTTTGCATATAATTAAATAAAATCTTTTGAAAAGCCTTAATATTCATCATTATGATTGAACTTAAGAAGGTAACCTAAAATCTCAAAATTCTATAAGCAAAATGAAACCATATATGGTACAAAAATTAATTTTCTCAGAAATAGAAGCAGATTTCCAATAAGTTCCTTATCTCTACAATATGTAAACTTTGCAAATATATATCAATTTATCTGAAGATGAGAGCCCCAGGAGCCCCAATCTCAACTATAAGGTAGGGATAATAATAGCACTGCTTCCCAAGGTCAATATGAAGATCAAATGAGATACTTGTAAAGCATTTAGCATATCCCCTGGCCCCACAGGTAAGCACTATATAAATGTTAATTGTTATTAAAGAGGATGTGTATGAGCCATATTTTGAAAAAAGCTAAGGGATTTTTGAGAAGAAAGAAAAGAGAACATACATTTTAGAATTGGGAGAATACTTGTGTAAAGACACCAAGGAAAATAACACTACTAAGTTATCCAAACAAAGAGTTGAGTATAATATCTAATTCTTTAAAAAAAAAAAATTCTCTTAAAAGTTCCAGAACAATAGATAACATATCTTTAAAAATTAAGTAATGAATGTTAAAACACTACCCAAAAAGTCCTACATACATGAATTATCAGAGATTAAAATATGAAAATTCACTTCAACAAAGTTAACAAGTCTCTTTTAAAAAGAAACATTTTAATTCTGCTTTGGAGATTATATTAAGATGATAAATATAAATGAAATTAAACCTCCAAATTTATACTAATACTTACATATTGTCTTCTACACAAATTTTGGGGCCAACAACATTAGCTGCTCCACTTGCCATTTTGAAGGCAAAATGTTTTTCTGGACAGGCTTTTGAAATCCCACATTTGTATCTAGGAGGTTTTGTATCTTTGGAAAAAATACATATAGTTTTAAAACAGTAATAGTACACATGTGACTATAATCAAAAATTATTCCAACTGCAAAATTAGCAATGTACCAAATAACCTATCAGCTAAACATCCATTGAATGACATAACCAAAAAAAAAAAAAAAAAGAAATAGCATAATGGAAATAACTGGAAATCAGGAAGTTTTAGTGCTAAGTTCTTTAGGTCACTAACTAGGTGTAATAATTCCAAATAAGTAATTTAACCCTTTATGCCTTTACTTGCAAAATGAGCATGTTAGATAAAATTACCTCTGAAGTATCTAAAATTGAGTATATATTTTCAATAAATGTTACCTATATGTTCATATACAACTCTATATGTGAATGTATTAGTGTACCTTAAAGTTTATATTAGAAGATGTTTTCTCAGAGCTCAAGAAAGTTTTCTAAATGTTTAATCAAAAGGTCTTAGTTGGCATACTAAGTGAAGTAAGATAAAGTAAACTTGACTAAGAAGGAAATGAGCTCAAATCTTCCTAACTAGTTAAATGGCTTCAGTTTTTTTCCCAGAGACATTTGAGCCTTAAATTTAGTCAAATCCTATGCTAAAAAGTCAGTCTATATAGACTGAAAAAAATACATAATTTCAGCATTTAGAAAAACAATTTAATGTACTAAGATATATTTCTTTATATACTAGTTCCCCTTAGAATAAATATTTCTTCTCCATTCTGTCAACTGTCATGCTTCCAACTAATCTAAGTTTTTCACATGGATTTAAAAAAAAAAAAAAAAGATCTTAAACCAACAAATATGGTACTAAAATCTATAGTTTCTACTATTAATAAATGAAGTAAAGTGAAAGGATCTTCCTGTATGGGTCAGTTTAGAGAAGCCTACAGATACCTTCTCATAATATTTTTAAATGCATAATATGAAATAACAGGATTATAAAGGAAACTAATTATACCGAAATATAGTCATCAAGATTTTTTTTTAAAGTCCACAGATGCCAGGTTAAGAAGCCCTATTGTCAAGTATAGTCAAAATTGAAAAATAGCTAGTTATTTCTCATTTGAAATTATTTCACTTCTAGATCAATTCTGTATGTTGAATTTTAACAAGCAAACTGATATCAGCAAAAGAAATGTTCTCTAAAAAACTACATATTATTTAACAATATTTGAAAAAAATTTTTTTTTAGGATACATGATACTCACAAGCTATCTGCAATGCTGACCTTGCTAAAAAAAAAAAAAAAAAAAAGAAGAAGAAGAAGAAAAATCAGTTAACTTCAGGCAAAGAAATTGAATATGAAATGTATCTATTGAATTTTAAAATAAACCCCCAAAATGTTTATTATTTTATATATAACCTGTACCACAGTGAAAATAAAGCATTTTAAAAGAGATATCAGCAAGAATAGCTAACATGTAAAACATCCATAATTCACAAATACAAACTGTAGTGAAGTAAACAGATTAGAGTAGTAAGTTTTAATATAGAGTAAAAATAGTTATCTTTAGCATTGTAAATTTAAGATCAAATCAAGCAGATATTCCATATATAAAAATTAATTGCCATATATCCAATAGTCATCATTGCTAGCAATAAAACATTTCAAAATTGTTGCAGGTGTGAAATTTTTTTCAACATAAAAAGACTTCTAAACTACTCAATACAAAACCTTAGACTAAAAGAAGCAATCTAAAATTATATGCCACATAGTACTTCTATCTATACTTGATAAAATTCAGCTTTGTTAATTGGCCAATTTTCACTGATGGGCAATTTACTTCACCTAAAAAGACCATCCATTGCATTTTTTGACCTCTATTTTTTAATTAACTTTTCTTTATACTTAGCCAAGCAAAAATATTTCTCCATTTAATTTCTATTCACTGGATCTACTTCTAACCCTTAAATATGTCTACTGCCTTTTCCACATGTGGACCCTAAAAGTGCCCTGAAGATTAAATATGTACTGGTTCTTCTCTAAAATAAACAAATAGAATTTCTTTTAACTTTCGCTTACATACCATCAATTAGGATCCTTTTCAATCAACCAATTATGTACTTATTGAGTGCCAGTACTTACTGGTAGGTGCTAGGGAATATAAATATCAAAAAAATGAAATGATCTCTATTCACCTTACCTGGTGAAATAAAGCGAACAAATTTTAAAAAATAGAGAGCACAAATATGAAATTAATAAAAGCAAACAAACACAAAATTTTGTTTTTGATGAAAAAAACTAGTAGCTGGGAGATTAGAAAAGAGTCCATGTAGAAAATGCTACCTGAGCTATGTTTTAAAAGAGAGGTCTCTGAGGAAGACAGAAGAGAATTCATCCAGTAATATGGGATGGAAGCCACTTGATTTGACTGAAAAGGGGAGACACATGGTCAGATCTTCACTTAAAGAAAATTACTTCAACAGAAATAAGTAGGATGGCCTGGAGTGCTAAGAGATTTGAGTAAATTAGACCAATCAGGAGGCTGTTACAATAATCTAGATGAAAGGGAGAAAGGGTTTGAACCAAGATGGTAGCAACTATGTATAATTTTTCAAAGGCGTCTAAGGGGAAGAAACATAAAATAATTTGAGAAGATGGTAGAATCCAATGAAGAGCTGTTTTCTGGATGGGAAAGCTTAGGTATATCTGAAGGTAGAAGGGAATTAATTGATTGACAGTGGTTAAAGATTAGGCATGGGTGGCAAGACAGAGATAAATGAGTATGAACATTATATACTGGACAAGAGAGGAAAGGAGAAGATAGAGAGCATACATGTGGGAATGTTGGTCATGGTAAAGATATAGGCCACCTCTTAGGTAGTGAGAGAAAGAAGCAGCAGCAGAAATTATATCAAGAGATTTTCAGATAACTGAATTGTCAGGGTCTGAGATTTTGGGGACCCTGGTGAAAGAAGTTTGTCCTTGAATTGAGGATCAAAGGATGTGGTTTGTAATTCCCTTGAGAAACATGAGACCCCAAGATTTAGTCGGAGAACAGGGTGGAGAGGAACCACACCCTCCAAAATTGAATACCTCCTTTTCAATACAAACTTAATTGCTGATGGATAAGGTGTGGGTGAATGGACTAATGGCGTGACCTCAGAGTGGGGGAAGGAGGCAAGGAGGAGGGGTCAGGTGATGAGGAGGGGCAAGACCAGGAGGAGGGACTAAGTGAGGGGCAAGGCCTAGTAGGCAAGGCTAGGAGAGGAGGGAAGATATAAGCAATGCTGGTGGTAAGGGAAAGATGGAGCAGCAAAGGAGACAATGGAGGCGAGGAAGCCTGAATAAAGAACTGCCATAATCTATCCTCGGGCTCCTCATGACACTCCTTTGAATAGACAAGCTGAGCATGGCCTGAATGGGCACTGAAGCTCTTAACAAAGAGGTGAGACACAACATAGAGATAAGACTTGCTGCCCTTAGGTACAATACCTAACACTGAATGACAAGAGTGATCTGTTCAGAAGTACAAAATACAATGGGACTATAACCTTCTTTGTTTTAAGAGCCTATATTTTACTGATACTGGATAAAATTAAATTTGTAGTAAATTAAAACCCTGTCCTATAGCCAGGGAGTATATTTTTTTTTAAACTTAAGTGTAGGATTTTACATTTGTCCCTATTATATTTCATCTTGTTAGGTATGGCCCACTGTCAAACATCATTTGAATCTTGATTTTGAGATCTAATTTACGATTTTTCTAAGCTAGACCTAATTCAGACCTAAACAGAGAACTGTTTCCAGAATGAAATGTCTAGAAACAAAATATATGTTAAAGAGTTAAAGGAGACATATTTAGCTTTCAGAAGAACAGCATTAGGGGACATATGATCATTATCCTTAAATAACTAAAGGGCTGTCATGTGAAACAAGGATTAAGTTTATTTTGTATGGCTCCAAAGAGCAGGGGGAAAAAAAAAGTAATAGGTAAAATATATAAGTATGCAGATTTCAACTCATAATTATAAAAACTACCAATTATGGATGTTTAACTCAAAAGACAAATCAATTTTTTTTAAAGTCAGCTACCCAACACAGAATAAAATGCACTTTCAAGTTGAGAAGGCTAGACTAGACAATCTATCAATAGACAATCTGTCAATCTTCCCACGATCCTCAGTCTATCAATAGTACAACTTCTAGTCCAAGATTAAAAAAGCTTGTCATCCAGCTTCATTATAACAATATAACTAGTTACAACTACTTCAAAGAATGATTCAGCTAAATGATTACCCCATTATAACTCTGATACTATAAATAGGACCATTCATTTTGTCTTCAAATACTGTAGGTACTTAGTAAATGTATCCTAATATGTTCTGGTGATTTACCAACAAATTTTCATTTATCTAGCTTCCAGAGCTTAAATGAGTTATATATGCAAATTAATATATTCTTTCCATTTTTTAAAGCACATAAACATTTACATTACATTCTTTATGATTAGTTGGGGAAACACACTGTGATAATTATATGCTGAAATTTAGTAATTTTTTAAAACTACCATTTTAAATATAAAAAAAAAGAACTGAAAATTAAAGGAGAATCTATCAATTGGGGAATAGCTGAGTAGATTATAATAATGAATGTATCAGAATGAATTATAATGTAAAATAAATGGAATTAATGGAATTCATCTCAAGAAATGATAAAAAAAAAAATTTCATTATAGTCTGGAAGATTTGTATGATCTGATGCAGAATGAAGTAAACAAAGTCAGAACAATTTATACAATAACAACAACAATGTATTAAGAGCCTTGATTAACCCAATTACCGACCATGATTTTAGAGGACCAATGATAAAGCATACTACCACCTATTAGCCTGAGAAAAGTAATATATTCAAAATACAAAATGACACATATATATGCACATACACATTTACCTGTTGCATGAGAGGTAATATGCTCAAAATACAAAAATATATATATTTACAGATATATACCTCTCATATGTACAGAAATATATATCTATATACATACATATATATCTACATATATTATTCATATGTATCATGATCAATGAGGAGAATTGTTTTTCTAACTGTGCATTACAATTACCAAAGTTCTTTTTCATCTTTTTCCCCCAAGTGGACAGAGAAAATGTTCATGTAAAAAAAAAATTACTTTTTTTTTCCAAAACTAAAACAAAAAGTTCTCATGCCCAAGAGACACTGGAAAAAAAAAAATATATATATATATATATTCTAATTTTGTTCCCTTCCATGATAGCATCTTGCATATAGTATATGTTCCATAAATAATGGTTGATTTATTTACACCTTGTGTAAATAACTTTTATGATGACTTAAGTGCTATTATTTTCATTTTAATATTACAAAAGATAAAAATAACAAACAAAAATTTTTTTAAGAACAGACAAACTAAAACAGCAATTCAGAATAAGGAAAACTTGAAAACCAGACATTATAAGGAATAAAAGCTAAAAAGAAACAGGAAAAACTTACCAAATAAATTTCCTAAATTTGAATCTAACTTTATTTCAAATACTTGAGATATAACATAAAATGTCAGTAGAAATACTGCTACAGCAACCACCAACTTTACAGCACCTAAAGAATAAGGAACAGTTAAGTAATTTCATTACAATGTTTGTATTATTTTTTAAATACATGCAGGAAATCCTAAGGTTAGGATAAATAATCACAAATCACAATATAATGATCACTGTTCAGTGAATGAAAGTTAGCTAGTATAATGAACTCAAAAGAATTTCTAACCATGTTAAAACTAACTAGTGCCTTAACCTGAACAATGCAAAAATGCTCATGAATAATCACTGAAACTACAATTAGAATTGTACAGGACTTAGCAGCCACAATAAATGACCTCGAATAAATAAGGGTCCTTGACCTTTTGTCCTACTGACAATCAAAAGAACTAGGCCTGTAGCCAAAAATATCATATGCAGCAAAATTATCTATAATACTGAACAAGAAAAAAATGGACATTTAACGAACTTGCAGATTTTCAGGACTTTCTAGCAACAAACCCAAGCTTAGTGGAAAATTTAACATATAAGAGTCAATATCAAAGACCAATTTCAAGGAACTCAACATGGACAAATTTTTTGTTTTTTTTTTTTTTACATGAGAATTATATAGCATATGTTCAACAATAGTACTGCTCAAAAGAAAGATTGGAGCAAAATTAAGGTAAAAATAGTGATTATGTCATACAAATGATGTGCAGAAGAATAGATACAGAGGCTGGGGGAAGGAGGGCTCATAATTCCGAATACCTATTCACATGTGTAATGCGTTAAAAATAGGCAACACTAACTACATATATACCATGAAGGGTATGGCATCTTCCAAAATTTACAAAAAAATATGGGAGGAGGGATGGACAGATACAGAAGGAAAGGGTAAGGGAGGAATCCATAGATGGGGAGAGGTTAAGTAATAGCAATGCAAATTAGGAGCAAAATTAAAGCAAAGAGTTAGCAGGGATAAGATAGATATGTGTGTATGTGTATGTAGGGGGGTATGTGTGTATATATGTATGTGTATGTATATACCTGCATATGTATATATAAACAATCACTGGAACACCTATGTATGACACTATGATAAAGGTTATTACTAGAAAAACCATTCCAGTAATAACCAGTAGACTCATTTTCCTATTTACAAAGTAACAAATCAGAAGACTACTGCAACACACATAACCAGAGATACAATGTGAATGACTAGCTCTTAAGGCAAACAAGATAGTAAACTAATGGATAAATTACTGAAAGTAATAAGTATTATTAGCTACACTAACCTTGGAGGGCAGGCCTTTACTGGCCATCAAGAATGACTTTAAACCTTGTTCCACTGCCTTCTAATCTCCAAAACCCACTACAATTGATGTTTTATGATTTGGGGAGATTGCTTTTGTTTTCAGTTCCCTCCTAGCTAGAACTGCACAGGCACATTTGGCAGTATATATCAAGGAATGAAGTGAGGGAAATTTTCTCCAGACTTCTCTATAAAGGACAGAACACTGCTTTGGAAAAAAGGTATTATTCCTTGACAATAGCCAAAGAAAACAGAAAGCAAGGGCCACTGGTTATCTACTGAGTAGGTAAAAGGAGAGAGTAAAAGGCAAAACATTTATTAAGTTCTTACTAAGTGCCAGGCATTGTGTAGCCTTAACAAACATTATCTTAATTAATCTCCCAAACATCCTGGAAGATATATACTCTTATCCTCAGGGTCACACAGCTAAAAAAAAGTATATGAGGCCAGAGCTGACTCCAGGTCAAGGCTCTATCCATTTACTGACTGTCTAAACAATTCAATCAAGAAATATAACAAAACACACAGAGTAGGAACTAGTCTGGGGAAAAATCAGAAAGACTGAGCTAAATAAGGATACCATTTCTACAGTCAACTGTGGAAAGGAGTTGGTAAAGGGATGGGATATTGAGGCCTTTTCTAAAAGCTCTCAGAGAACGGGTGAACCAGAAATACCCAAGAGTTATGGCCTCTTACTTCCTCCAACAGATGTTTTATCCTCAAATCAAGAACAACTTGGCCTTTTGGTTTCAGACAAGAAACTTGTGGGTCTGGAAGGTGGAAGAAGCAAAACTGCTTTCCTTTAGCAGAAGATAGGTGTTGAACAGCCAGAGGACTAGTCACATGGAAAAATGAGGAACAGGAGTAGAAGGACAAAGGTACTGGTTCTCAACATAAAGCTCCCACTTCTTAAGCCAGAGAGTAAACCTTGTGGGTCTAATAGGCTGATCTAATCAACAATCATTTAATACCTATGAATGTGCCAAATGCCACTGCCTAAAATTTGCTCTATCTATTCATTAAAAATCAATTATTAATGGGACACTAGATGACGTAGTGGATAAGAGCCCTGGCCCTGGACTCAGGAGTTAGCCTGAAACACTTAACATTTGGGCAAGTCATTTAAGTCAAATTGCTGTCTCACAAAAAGAAAAAAAAAATATTAAGCATTTACTGTGCTCTAGGCATGGGGATACAAATGTAAAGAGTAAAACATTTCCTACAATTCAAAAAGTTTACAGATATATATATATATATATATATGAAACTTCTCAAAATCAAACATATTTGAAATAATATTTTAATTTAGTATTTTTATAAAAGGCAGCATAGTTCAATGAATAGAGAACACCAAGACTCAATCAAAACTGGGGTTCAACTCTTGCCTTTGAAACATACTATCTGGGTGATATTTGGTAAATCATTAATCTCTTAGTACCCCAGGTAACCCTTAAAGACTATAAACTGTACATTGATACATAAACTATAATAAGACTATAAACATAAACTATTATAATATATAAATTATAATAAGACTAAAAACAAGTACATTGGTAGATCAAGTTTCTTCACAAAAAGTTACCTATCATTGAAATCACAGGTCCATTTGTTCTGCCTCAGTTTCCCTTGTGGCAACCCCCCCACCCACTTCCTGGCCATTAGAACTAAGATAATTAGGGCTGCAGAGCTCTGGCCCCTCTGGCATTCCAAAGAATCATAAAACTCCAGATGGTTTAATTCAAATACCTAGATGGCACCCTCTATTTTTCCTGGCCCAGACCAGACTTCCTGACTCCTGCTCAACCACCTTCTTCTTATCAGAACTTATGATCCTTCCTCCTTACCCCCAATTTGTCAGGACTAACGTTATTGTCCTTTCCTGAAATTTCCACTCACCCAGTGCTCTGCTTCCCCTTGGCCTTTGTTTCCCTGATAACTGGAGCCATATAAAAGTCTCTGGAATTACTTGCTCAAGGCTGGATGCTTTGAAACAAGAATCTAATCCAGCCAGCTGGCTATGGCTAGCCCAACTTCTCCATCACCAAAATATTAAAAACCTTTAATCTCTGTCTTGCCTCAGTTTCCTCTGTCATCACACATTAAAAAAATGTTTTACTGATAATATTTGAGTTTTTTGTCTCCCACCCCCCATAAGTTCCATTGATAGGTGCAAAGATAACCCTGGAAAGCAAACAAGAAAGGCTTCAAGTACTAGCACAGTACTAGAACTATGCTGGTGTCCAAGGTCCAGGTCAGCTAAACTTAAGAAAGCTAATCAGGTTGGGCAAATGACACTCAACTAGTATCTTCAAGGCCATCTTTATATCATATTGTGATGTGGAAAAGAATTCCCTATACCAACAAAATTGGAGATCCCTAAAGTAGATTTAAGCTTTAATCTTTCAAAATGATAGGTCTTAGTTGTTTGTTTTTCTGGTATTGTTATTTTTATAAAAGGTTATTTCTAAAAAAATAGCTACCTAGGGTTCTCAGGGGGTGGAGCAGCCCCATCTGGAGGTGCTTCTTCTGGACCCACCATTGAAGAGGTTGACTAAATGCTCCAGAAGAAAGAGCATTCCACACAGCTTTCCAAAAATTGAAGGACTCAAATTTGTAGCCAAGGCAGTAGCAGTCTAAAGTAACATTTAAGCTACTGTATAAATCTGGGCATTCTGAATACTTGAATGTGTGCAGAGGGAAAAGTAAACAACATTGCACTTTATCAGTACTGTAATAAATGAGTGGAAATGCAATTCTTGTCCTGGAGAATAAAACCTATTTAAATTGGCACCAATAAAAAAAAAAAAAGCTACCTAAAAATATTTTTTGTTTGTTTAAAATATATCTCTTCCTCTAGTGGTCAGCACTGTAAAAGAAAAGGCACTGGAGTCCAGAAAGGCCCAAGTTCTAGCCCCAGCCTTGCCACTAGATAAATCCAGGTTACTTAAAGCAAATCACTACCTCTTTAAACCTTAATGTCCTCAAGTGTAAAATGAGGTATTTGGACAAATAATCTCTACAATCCTTTTCTATTCTAAAATTACATTATTCAATAACTTGTTTGTTCTAAAAGATCTTAAGATACTTCTGAGAAGTATCCCCAAGGATACAATCTTTTGTTTCCCTATGAGATGACAGGTTATTAAAATTAAAATTGAAATACTTGATCTCTGTGCTAGGAAGGTATTTACTAAGTATTTATGAGAAGCATTTACCTCCAGGGCATAGGCAATTCACAGAAAAGAAACATGTTTTCAAGATAAAGCTAGAGAAAATAGCAGGCAGGAAAAAGAAGGAAACAAAAAAGTTAATCACTAAAATGCCCCATCCCTGAGATTTATCTATGGTAACCCTTCTTAAACTTTATCCACTTGAGATATTTTTTCAACAGAAATTTTTCAAACATTTACTAATAATCATAATTTTGCAGCCCCATATGGGGTCATGACCCAGTTAAAGAAGCTGGGATCTATGGAACAACGCACTGTTTTACGCTTACAATCCTTAAACAAAAGCCATTTTTATATTTCCTTAATATTTTGTGTGAATAATTATTTAATAATGCTTTCCCTACATAGTTTCTCTAACATATTAGTTTTTAACTGCAAAATATCTAGTCACTAGCCCTATTTATCTTTATATTTGTATTTTACTCAACCTATAAAGTTATTGTACTAGTTCACCTCCCACAATCCTATAAAAAGGGTTAACATTGATTCTTCATTTCTAGAACTCAGCCACTATGCTTGCAAAGTGGTCTTGCTACCCATTCTTCAAACATAACATTGTATATCCTACCTCAAGTGTCTCTTCACGTGACCAATGTGAGAATGTATTTTGCTTGATTATGAATATTTATTGTTTTTCCCCTCAATAATATTTTATTTTTCAATTACATTTATAAAAATAGTTTTGAACATTCATTTTTGTTTGAGTTCCAAATTTTTTCTTCCTCTTTTCCTCCCTTCCCCAAGACAGCAAGCATATCTGATATAGGCTACACATATACCATTCTGAACACATTTCCACATTAGTCATGTTGTAAAGGAAAAAGCAAACAAAAAAAGGTGAAAATAGTATGTTTCCATCCACATTCAGTCTCCATAATTGTTTCTCTGGATGCAGATAACATTTTCCATCCCAAGTCTATTGAAACTGTCTTGGATTACTGTGTTGGTGAGAAGAGCCAAGCCTATCATAGTTGTTCCTCACATAATCTTGTACTAGTACATATAATGTCCTTCTAGTTCTTATCCTAATATATTACTTGAGGTTTTTTTTGTTTTTTTTTTCCAATATGAACATAGAGAGGGAGAAAAAATAAACGATTTTTAATTGTAGGGAAAAAAGAAATCGATTCGTACTTTAATCCTTCCTCTATATAGCCACCTAATAAATTTTCTTTGGGGAAGTCTAACAATGTTACACCTTATTTAAATGCCAATGACACCCTGTTACATTTTAAATCAAATATGATCTCTTCTATTTGGCTTTTAAATGAAGTTAAACCTAGATTCTTATCTTTTTACTTTTTTTTTTTTTTTAATATACATTAGTCTACCATGTACACTATAGTTTGGCAAAATCAGGTCCCTAGCAGCTTTTCTGATACAATGTAGTTTTCTACACTCTTATCTATCTCTGGATGACTGCCCAGCCACACCAATGGCAGGAATGTACTCTTCTCATCTCTGCCTTTGGGAATTCATTTCCTTCAATATATTTAAGCCAAGGGGCAACTAGATGGTTCAGTGAATAGAGCACGGGGCCTGGAAGTCAGAACTATCTAAGTTCAAATCCATCCTCCAGCAATTAAAAGTAACTAGCTTGTATGATCTTGGGCAAGTCACTTAGCCCCAACTGCCTCCAGAAAAACATAAATATAAATATATACCCATACTTGAGTCAAGCACCACTTTCCACAAGTAATCTTTTTTGATCCTCATCAGCTGCTATCCTTTCCCATCCCTCCCCCCCATCCACACACACAACCTTCTATATTTACATTTGTCTCCTTCATTAAAATTTGAGCTCCTTGGAGAAAGACAATCTCATTTTTAATGTATGTAGTAATTGCTTAATAAACATTTCTTGACTGACTGAAATACCTGCTTTATGTCTATGGTGAACAACTTCTAATTTCCTTTCCCCTGAAATTATTTTGTATCAGCTTGACTTTTGTACATACTATTCTTTAGGGAAAGGCATGCTCTTTAAGAAGATAAACTCCTATAACAAGCTAAGTTCTAGTGCCTTGAAAACATTAAATATTTACAAAATATTGATTGACTTGAATTTATTCTATATGAATAGAAGATACTGAAATTTTAAACTTTTAGACTCATTTCTCAACAAGCTTCAATGAAGGACAAAGAATACCACTTTTTTATCCAAAAAAATTACTTCTTTCATCAAGCAGAGAATACTATTGTGCCCACTATCAAGAAAAAAGAATACTACTATCACATTTCCCCAAATTAACATTTTGATCCTTCCTCAGAGATAAAACATGAGAAAAAAATCCCACCTCCCAACCTTTTTATTCATTAATGAACAATATATTTCCAAAGTAATGCAAAGTACCAATGAAATAAAGATCTTACCTGCCATCCTCATGTTTACGATTTCAGTTTATGGCACTATTTCATTAAATAAGCATTCTGAAACAACCAGAGAAATCATTAGATCTAAATTAGCATAATTCCTTAAAAAGTATTTTAATTTTTAATTAAAATTCAATGACTGCCAAATAAATGGCATTACAGATTTGTTTCCTAAGTATTTTACTCACTGACTCCTCAGAGCGGTTTTACATTAACTTTTACTGGATTACTTTAATTTATAACAAAACTTACACTTTGGAAACACATAATACTTTACATACACTTTATTTGATTTTTGCTCCCACTTCTTATTAATGTCACTGTATCAATCATTCTCTTCCTTGTAACAAAATAACAATTAAGAATGGGTGGCAAATTAACTCAATGCTACATTTTTATACTCATAGCTTCCCAGTTTTCTTTGAAAATGAGTGATATGGCTAAACTTTCTGCTCTTTAGAGTCAATATTGTTCACTACAATAAGTTCAAATTCAGTTCTAGTATTGTTTTCCATTAACACTAATGTAATCATAGTATTGTTTTCTTCAGCTCATCAAGACTCTCCATTATTCTTTGAAATCATTTGTCCATTGTCATTTTTTTTATTTTCTGAAAGCAATAATACTCAATTATATTCAAATACCATGCTTGCTCAGCTCTTCAACTTAGGGGACCCTCACTTTATTTTCAATTTTTATATAATGTAATTTGTTTAATATTTAGTTAAAAGAAACTTATGAATTCAACTGTCTTCAGATATCTAGATTGTGGCTTATTTTACTTGTATCCCTTCCATCCTGAGAATCAAATTTTTAAAAATTGAAAGGGGCCTATGAAATCAATGGGTCTAATACCTTCTTTCTATAGACTGGAGAAATTGATGCCTGAAGGATTTGCTGTATGAACTTAAACCGAAAGTTGGGATTAGTCAGGGGAAAAGATATTTTTGATGTTGAAAATTTTCAGGTGTATATATATAACATATATGAATGATACAAAACCAATAATTTTGTAATAAAACCAGTATCACATTCATGCAGTAATTCTTAACCTTGTTTGTAGGTACTTTTTTTCCATAGACAGATTTTAAGGAGTGTGTGCCCTTGGATAGGGGAAAAAATACATTTTTATTTTAATATAATTGTTTCCTTTGTAATCTAGTGTAGTTTGTTTTGTTAATTTCAAAACATTATTCTGAGGGGCAGCTAGGTGGCGCAGTGGATAGAGCACCAGCCCTGAAGTCAGGAGGACCTGAGTTCAAATCTGGTCTCAGACACTTAACATTCCCTAGCTGTGTGACCCTGGGCAAGTCACTTAACCCCAAATGCCTCAGCAAAAAGCAAAACAAAAAAAAAAAACAAACAAACAAACAAAAAAAAAAAAACATTATTCTAAGAAGGGATTCATAGGCTTCACCAGACTTCCAAAGGATTCCATGGCGCACGCATACACACACAAGAATAAGAACTTCTGAACCAAACTCTGGTCCGGGATGCTGACTTAAAATGAAATCTAAATTATTTGCACTGGTAGAAAAAGCTGTAACATAGATAATCAAGAAACACTTTATCAGGTTTCAGAATGACTTGAGGGTATAAAAATTTTAAGATGGCCATATAAGTCTAGAAATTTATAACCATTAAGGTTATAAAGAGGAATTTGGGGGAGAAATAAGGATTGGTCTCCTGAGACTATCCCAGAAACATCCCTCACTCCAACTGACATTAACCACCTGTCTATACTTTAATCCAAAAAAAAAAAAAAAAAAAAAATTATTTTGCTTCTTATCCCACTATCACATACTTAATTTTAATTATAAAAGGTTCTGGTTGTGGAAAAGCTAACAGGACATTAAAAAGGAGCTAAATAGCTTCTAAACAGATGCCTATAAGCACAATATTTGATATTAATTAGCCAAAAGCCCAAAGCAATTATTTATAATGATTTTAACTCAAAAGAAATACATGGTATACGGTAATCATATTCTTTTATTCAAGTCATCTTAGCTACAATATTTATTTTTTTCCAAACACAAACCAAAAAAAAAAGTTTTACTTGAGAAAATAAAAGAATTAAGGGAGAAGAAAACTCACTTTTGAACTTAATGCACAAAAAAATTTGTGTGTAACATCACACTATATGCATTCAAGAAAACAAGATTAAGACAATTTGTGTCTTCCCTGTGTTTCTAGTCTAAGGGAAGAGAGATACAACACAAATAAGTACAATACAAAATAAGCCAAATTAAGGGCCATGTTATCAGAGAAGAAGAAATATTTCCAACTGAAGAATCAAGAAAGTAGAATTTCAAGGTGGAATGGAAAATGGCATTTTAGTACCTTGGGAAGAATGGGGGGGGGCTATAAGTATCATCAGTGGTGGTAACTGAAGCCTCTACTAAAGGTCATGGCAAGTGGACTGGAAGAAATAGACACAAAAGATCACAAAGGCAAAAATCAAGAAAACTTAACATATTAGATATGAGAAAGAAGAGAGAAAAGATTCAAGGATAAAGAGGAAACAGGACCCAAAAGATAGAGAGCATGACTGTTCAGTAGCATCCAATTCTTCATGACCCCATCTGGGATTTTTTTGTGGGGGGAACGATTGGCAAAGATACAGGAATGGTTTGCCATTTTCTATTCCAGCTTGTTTTAGAGAGAAGGAAACTGAGGCAAACACGGTTAGGTGAGTTGACCAGGGTCACACAATTCCAGTGTCTGAGCTACAACTCAGGTCCTCCTTAACTCCAGGGTCCACTGAGCCATTTATCTGTCTCCCATGCAAAAGATTACAAAGGCAAATTCAACAAAACTGGATAATATGCTGAATATAAGAGAGAAAAGATTGAAAAGATAAAGGTTTCAAATACAAAAGTGTCACTGAAAGAAACTGGAAAATCAAAAACAAGATCCAATTTGAGAATATCTTATTTATAAAAATAAAGTTTCCAAGAGAACATTGTACACAATAACAATAAAATTATATGATGATCAATCATGATAGACTTGATTCTTTTCAACAATGAGACGATTCAAAACAATTCCAGCAGAACTGTGGTAGAAAGTGCCATTCACATCCAGAGAGAACTAGAAGAACTGAATGTGTATCAAAGCATAGTATTCTTATTTTTTGATGGTTGCTTGATTTTTTTTTGTTTCAATCTGATTTTATATGTACAGCATAATAAAAATGAAAATATGTTTAGAAGAATGTACGTGTTTAACCTACATAAGATTGCTTGCTCTCTTGGGGAGGAGGGGGAAGAAGAGGGAGAAAAATTTGGAATACAAAGTTTTACAAAGGTGAATATTGAAAACTATCCTTGAATGTATTTGGAAAAGTAAAATAAAAATAACGTTTCATGAATTACCTTATTTTCCTAGATACCTCTCAAAACTGCCTAAAATATTCCAGTGGAAACATGTAAATCATTTCAGGGTACTTGAGTATTTCAATTAATGTAATTTTAGAGTAGAAAGGTAAATCACTTAACATCTATCCAAAACTTTCACTTTATAGATGAGAAAACAAGATTCAGAGTAGTGGTGATTTACTACATAAGAAACCCAAGTTTAATCAGAGGACCCAAGTCTCCTGAATTACTCTAGTATCCTTTACATTGTGCAATATTAACTACTAGGGAAAACATCCACTTAAAATCATAATGTTTAGAAAACTGATATTAAACTAGTTTAAGAAATGCTTTATGGTTCACAAAACTAGTCTAAAATAAACTTAATTTTAAAATTAATGCTCAAGTTTGCTTCGAAGGATCTTTGGTTTGGGTAGTCCCATACAGTTCTCAAAGTCTTTTCAGGTTAGCAGAATCTTCTAGAGGTTGTTGCAATACTTTGAGACCTCAATGTTACACCTTCATGCCACAATGAAGCATCAGAATAGAGCTCAAACTGTATTATCAGTAAATAGGGAAGGTTAGTGCTAGAACTGAATCCAAATTACACAGGGTTGAAAAGAGAATATGTGGAGAGGTTGTTTAGGAACTGGGCTCAATTACAAGGGATTCAATGAAAGGAATGAAATATAGGATAGTAACTTAATGGGATAATACAATCAAGAAAGAAGGAAAGGTGGGAAGGACAAACATTTATTAAGTACTTATACTGTGATACATCAGTCCTTCATAAATGTTATGTTACTTATTTCATTATTAGCTCCATTTTATAGAAAAGGAAACTGAGGCAGAGTTTAAGTCATTTGTCCTGGGTTACACAACTAGTGTCTGAGGTCACACACACTTAGGTCTTCCTGACTCCAGACCTGGCAGTCTTCTCTACAGCACCACCTAAATGTCTTGAACTTTTTAAGGCAACAGAGATCAAAGTATATTTATGGGTAGAGGGTAAAGGAGATATTAAAAATGTTAAGAATGAGAAAGGAAAGGAGCAAGGGCCTAAAGGCTGGAAAGAATGGTGTCTGAAGCATAAAGAGTTCTGGATTTAAAATTTTTAAAATCTAGTTCAAATACTCCTAATTCCCCTTCCCTGCTTAATCCTGGACAGAATATTTAATCTCTCTGGCCCTTAAAATGATGGAGATTGGACTAAAAAATAAAAGAGGCCTCTAAGTTTCCTTCAAGCTCTAAATACGTGACAATTTATAACATAAAAATAGACTTTATGGCTGAAAAATTATCTACAATGTTATTTGAAGTAGATAATGCATCGGATAGAGTATTTAGTACTCTAAATAAGAGTATTTAGTACTATATAAATACTAGCTTTAAAAAAAAAAAAGACTCATTGGTGATACACTGATGTTTCAAAGGGGGTAATAAGCTTCTGACCATTATCATCAGGTAACTTTAAAAGACAGACAAATTGTATTGGCAAAATAGGTCACATTATTTAGAGTAGAGAAAATTTTCTGAGTCATTTTCTAATCCCCTGGGAAAATGTTCATTCAAGCCAAAAAGACTAATCCTTAATCTGAAAAACACCTAGCAAAAAAACTAGTAGTATGATGTTATCTTAAGAGTATATTCCTTTTAGATGGCAAATAAAATGGGAATACAGACAGTTATCAATATTTCTAAAAAAAACAAAGCAGAAAAAGGCAAAATTTTGTTAAAGCTCTCTTGATTTCATGAATGATTGAATTATGCTTTCATTGTCCCAAGAGCTATCTCCCTTCTGTCCTGTAACAAAACACTTTCTCCTCTGAAAGCAGACTAAGGAGAATTTTATCCAAAATAAACCAGACAGCCATATTATTGATATATTTGCCTTTAATTAAAATATAATCTAACTTTCCAAATGGTCTTATTTTGCCACAATGGTTTTTAATTCATTTGAAAGGACATTTATTGAATAGCTATTATATATACAAGTGACCAAAAAAAAAGAATTCCTACCAACAAGCAAACTAGTTTTCAGGGAGGCCAGGAATACAATAACTATTCAGACAGTCAAATGAGAGGGCATGCTAATTTGGAGGAAATAAGGGAAGGCTTCCAGAAGGGATGAGTGAGAGAAGGGACTCAAACTGATCCCTGGAGAGACTGTTCTATACCAGGTGGTCAAAAATAAAAAGGAAATACACAGCTAACTAAAAACTGTCACTAAAATTTTCAAAAGAATAATATACACTGCAAAGTTTTCTTAAATATATATCTTGCTACATTTAATTGTCTTGACTGGGCAATAATTTACTTTTGTTTCATAAAAACAAATTTCACTACAAAAACAAAGTCATGGAAAACAGACATTTAACATTTTCAGAACATTTTTTAAATATATCACTCATAAATAATGTGCTAATTATAGTCCTTTTTCCCTATCCTATTGTATCTTAAAGGGTATATTAAAGGAGTATGAACCTTTCAGACATCCATACAAGTCTGTACAACTTACATATAAACCTTCTCCTCTTCCCCCCCCCCCCACCACTAGTACTCTTCTGTTGATCCAGTCCTCACATAAGACAACACTATCTAACTTAGAGCCTTCTCACTGATAGTCCCCTAGCCTAGAACTTTAATACTCCTTTATCTACACTTAAGCATCCTTGTGTATTTGATTGGGTGTGGTTGATCAGACCAATCTGAGCTTGAGGTGTTCTGTCACAGATAGGACACAAAAAGTCTATATAAATATTTGGGATTGATTTGTCTCACTTTGCTCATCTGGAGTTTCTGTTGAGCTAATTCAATTTTGCTTTGCTCATAGAGCACACCTTCTCTGAAGAGGTCATGGCACATTGGGTGACACTGGCACATGACCACCTATGTCATACAATTGATTCTAAAGTTGCTAAGAGATACCTTAAGTGTGCCTTTATATCACTTTTTCTGGCCACCTTGTGAGCGTTTTGCCCCGAGTTCTCCATAAAATAATTTTTTGGAAAGCATACATCTGGTATTTAAACAATGTGGTCAGCCCAATATGGATGTGCTCTCTGCAGTGGAATTGAAATGCTTGGCCTTTTTGCCTGTATCCCTAACACATAAGACAATACCTGTCATGTAGTATGTGCTAAATAAATGCTTGCTTATCACTGATAATCTCTGCTGCAGATTTACTAGTAAAACTGACAGTTTACCAAACTGCCATATCTGCTTTATATTGCTCTGAAACAGCAAGTAAAAATAAAAATACTACACATCATATGACCCATGATGAATAAGATCTTCCTATGAAAAGTATCTTTAACATATTTTCACAAATGTCTTTTACTCAAAAAGAGTAAGAAAAAAATTTTTGAAATCCAAAGTGACTAATATTAATTTGAATAGATTCTATTAAACTTGGTTGGCAAAAATGAATTATCAACCTTGATATGGACTAAATCCTAAATGACTGCCCCAAGAGACTTAATTCATATTGAGCTTTAAGTCTGCTAAAACCCCAAAGTTTTCTCTACATGAACTAGCCACATGGTATTCAAGATCATAATATATTTAGAACTGAAAAGATTTTTATCCTTTGAAGGTTAAATAATAGGAGCAATATGTTTATCCCTGCCTCCTATCCCTTACCCCCTGCAAGTTAAAACTAGTTTTTCCTTAAGTTATGAAAACCCTCCTTAGACTAAGCTGGCTCGGGAAATTGAAGGCTCAAACATCACTGCCTCATCTTCTGAGCTCAACACCTGTGAGTAGTTCCAGAGACTCTCAGATGCTTGGTTAATGGATCACAATGGGTAACACAACTCAAGGAGCTTCATTTAGCTTAATCAACTTGAAGTATCTTCAGAAGATGGCATACCTTTCTTTAATATATTTCCTGCTATGGGGTTAAGTCTCTTTCTTAATTGCTAGGTGATTGTCTCCTTTTGCTGCATTACAGAACCTCAAGTGTAAGGAGACTGGCCTCAGTCAATTCCAGTTCAGAGAAAAATGCCTCGAAGAAACTGAGAACCAGAGAATCAAGAGTACATAAGTTACTTAAAGATTACCCAAATAGTGAAAAAGATGGAATTTTTAAAATAGGTCCTTTGACTATAAAATTAGTACTCTATCCAATTACCTACACCATTTCCCCTTATCCTATATTTATGAAGTTACTCTTAAGATTTTAAATTTAACCCAAATTGATTGCTCTAGTCTGACCAGATCTATCTGAATCCAATTCAGTTCTCAGCTTCAATAGTTAAATCCAAGTTATCGTAGAGCATCATGTTTATTACCCCAAAATAGTTTTCACATTCCTCTGTATAAAGAACCATGAAATCTGAGTGACCTTCAAGAAGATAATAAGCAGATTTTCCCACTCTTGCCTATTGCTTCTTCTCCCCTCTATTACTAACAGTGTAAGTAAATCCCATTTTCCTAATAATAGTTGCAAAAAGATAAATTAGTATCACATCCTGTTTTCTTAAAATTTCTTTCACTAGTATATCATTTGGATTCTGGATTTAACAAGCTGAAACTTATTACAAAGAACTTATCTAATTATAATTTAGCATCAAAACATCAAAGACAAGTCCCAGAATTCACTCTGTCCTAATTCAGGAAATGTCACATTGCACATGAGGTCCAACCAGAAGTAGGCCAACTCTGCCAAAACAGCAGACAAATCTGAATGACCTTAGAACAAGAGTGAAGTTTTCAAGTGTCTGTATTAAAGACTAAAAAAGAAAATTATTCCAATCATACCACATATATCAACTTTTAAAAAAGTACACCAATCTTCAATAAAAAGACCCCAGGTTCTTTTGAACTAGAGGATACAGTAAAGAAAAGTCAGATAAAAAGGCACATGTACATGTCGACTGAGACAATGTAGTAAAAAAAAAAAAATAGAAAAGGTAAGGAAAACAGGATTAAAAAGTGACACTACTAATATTCAAATTTAATAACATTTTCTAAGAGCTTGATCTTTGTAAGGCACAAGATTAGACCTAAAGATAAACTCTTCATTTTACCCTTAATGTTAAAGATTTGTATGGAATTGTTTTTTTTTTTTTTTTTCTCCCCATAGGAGAAAAGGACCATACCTATTTGATGTGCCTTTTAAATTCTAATTCAAACAAATGAATTTCTATTTTTTAAAATTTTAACTCTAGGGGCAGCTAGGTGGCGCAGGGGATAGAGCACCAGCCCTGAAGTCAGGAGGACCTGAGTTCAAATCTGGTCTCAGACACATAACAGCTGTGTGACCCTGGGCAAGTCACTTAACCCCAATTGCCTCAGCCAAAAAAAAAAAAAAAAAAAATTTAACTCATCAATTTTGAACTATGTTCAAAAAGTTATTAAACTGTACATATCCTTTGACCCAGTGGTGTTTCTATTGGGCCTACATCCCAAAGAGATCTTAAAGGAAAGGGATCCACATGTGCAAAAATGGTTGTGGCAGCCCATTTTGTAGTGCCTAGAAATTGAAAACTGAATGGATGCCATCAATTGGAGAATAGCTGAATAAACTATGGTACATGAATGTCATGTAATATTATTGTTCTGTAAGAAACGACCAGCAGGATGATTTCAGAGAGGCCTGGAGAGACTTGCATGAACTAATGCAGAGTGAAATGAGCAGAACCAGGAGATCAATATACAGAGCAACAAGACTATACGATGATCAATTCTGAGGGGCATGGTTCTCTTCAACAATGAAATGATTCAAATCAGTTCCAGTTGTTCAGTGATGAAGAAAGCCATATACACCCAGGGACAGGCCTTTCGAATCTGAGTGTGGATCACAACATAGCATTTCCACGCTCTCTAATGATGTTGGCTTACATTATATTTTCCTTCTCAGGTTTTTTCTTATAGATCGGATTTTTCTTGTACAGCAAGATAACTATAAATACGTATACACATATTCGATTTAAGTATTTTAATATAATTTACATGTATTAGACTTCCTGCCATTTAGGGGAGGGGGTGGGGGAAAGGAGGGAAAAATTTGTAACAGAAAGCTTTGTGAGGGCCAATGTTGAAAAATTACCCATGCATGTTTTGCAAATAAAAAGCTTTAATAAAAAAATAAAAACAGAAAAAAAAATTAACTCATGTTTTTCTGCAGCAAATATTCTTTCATTCTACTGGTTTTTAGATTGGTTATTTTCTTTTACCAATTATTCCATAAAAATGATAGTCAACATCAGAAGTCTGTTGTGCTAGCTCAATTTTTAAAACAAATAAAACAGATGGAAAATACTCTAACTCTTTCACTATTAATGACTGTAAAATTAGCTATAATACCAATTATATATGTGTATATATGTGTATATATGTGTGTGTATGCATATACACACACACACACACACACATATGTACTTGTCTCCTCCTGATAGAGAGTAATTTACCAGAGTCAGGAAGTGGTATAGTGGAGAGCATACTGGGCCCATAATAAAAATGACGTTACCAGTGGTCTGACTCAGGGCAAGTCTCTCAACCACAAATTGCCTCAAGTTTCCTCATCTGTAAAGTGGGGATAACAATAACAACCACCTATAGTTAGTGAAGATAGTGAGGATTAAATGAGGTATTATTGTAAAGCACATATCATAAAGTGCCTAGTTTAATGGGCTTACATAAATGCTTATTCCTACCACCACCCCAACCTCTTCTTAACCCAAGGCAAGGAACTGGTTTACTTTGGTCTTTGTATCCTAGTCCAAGTAGAGTATTTAGCACTTAGACAAATAATAAACAATTAGTTAAGAAAAGTTAAACAAATGTACTAGATTCTAAAAAGCTACTCTAAAAAAGGTGAGCTTGAAAGGGTCTAAATAAAATTGTTATTTTTAAAAAATGTTTTAGGGGGGCAAATAGGTGGCACAGCGGATGAGACCGACCCTGGAATCAGAAGGAGCTGAGTTTAAATCGGACTTCAGACACCTGACACTTATTAGTTGTGTAACCCTAGGCAAATCACTTAACTTCCCTCCCTCCCATTGCCTCACAAAAATAAATCAATAAATTAGTTATGTATTCAAACCATTAATCATTGAAAAAAAGTCGTAAGTTTAGACTTTAAAGGATTCAGTGAACATAGAATGTAGTCTATTCTTGCACTCTGGACTATTTTTAAAGTTATTTATCCATGTGATTTCTTGCTAAACTAGATCTGATTTATTCAAGTTACATGAAAATACTATAAAGAGAAGTAATAATTATCAATTACAGAAACTACTTCCAACAACACTAATTCAGGAAAAGATATATCAAGAGAATGAATTGCAAATACCAACCGGGAAATATAATTAGGAAATAACTAAAGCAAATCATTAACCAAGCTGGAATTGACCTTATCTGAAAAATCAGTCAAGTATTCCCATTCTTCATTTTCTATTTTGTTCTTTTGAAAAGCTGTTTAAAATGAGTAGATTTCTAGAAAATCTCCTGGGGCAGCTAGATGGCACAGTGGATACAGCACCTACCCTACAGTCAGGAGGACCCGAGTTTAAATTTAACAATTCCAGCTGTGTGACTCGGGCAAAGTCACTTAACCCCAATTGCTTGCCCCCTCTCCCCAAAATAAATAAATTCTACTACACAGTTCTAATGAGTTCATATTTGTTCTCTATAATGCAATATATGATAATATTGAGGTTCAAGGGGGACCTAAAAAGGTTGGGGTTCCACATCATCATGAGATCTCAAAAGAATTTGCAGGTTTGGACCTACTCTGTTTTGATCAAACTCCCTAATGTATTAAGATTTTTCTATCTCCAAAAATAATGCAGATATAAGCTAAGAAACACAAAGTATAGGTTTAGATCTTAATGCAGTGAGAAATACATGTTCAGTTGTTTCAGTCTGTCTCACTCTTCGTGACCCCATTTGGGGTTTTTTCAATAAGGACATTGGAGTGGTTTGCCATTTTCTTCTCCAGGTCATCCTAGAGACAAAGAAACTAACTAAGGCAAACAGGATTTAAGTGATCCAGGGTCACACAAATAATAAATGTCAAGTGTCTGAAGTGTTAGAGAAAAAAGCAAATACCAAATAAAAGGAATCTCTAACCTTTGAGGAATTTACAATTTAGAGAGCAAAGTTATATATACCTGAAACAATCTAAATGGTTTACTTTGATAATAGAAATCTTAGACAACGCTTATAATTACCATAAATTAGTAGATTTAAGAATTTAAATTGTTTATCCTATAATTTATTATATTACATAGAGCATGTAAGTGGGTAGGAATAAATTTCTCACACATAAATAGAATGTTAATTATGACCAATATTAATAATGAAATTGCATCTGATCTTCAAGCAATTTAAGTCAATTTTGAAGAATTACTGAAAAATAGAACCTTTCTAATGTGTAAGAAACATTTTTTTCCCAACCAAACTACCAGCAGAGGTTAACTTTTGATAATAAATGAATATTTTGAGACAAGTTATCCATTTATCCTAGAACAACAAATTGATAGTAAATAAGTAGTGACGATTTTAATTACTAAAGTGTTTGTTTAATATTACATGAAACAGTAAACACTTAAGTGTTACAATAAAATATCCTACATAAATGGATGTTAGATCTCTATGTTCTAAACTGAACTGTCACAATGGCTAGAGGGAATATTAAGGCTATCAAATTGTTCTGTACACGCCAATTAATTTTTATCACAATTCCTAATTTCTCATTTCTTAGTTCTGAGTTTCTCTTACACCTTTTTTCTTTACCATTCACCTATTCCTATTAGCTTGACGAATCACTTCTATGAAAATAATGCTAAAATCCAATAATCAATATCCAGCTCTAACCTCTCTTCTAAGCTCCAAGTTACATTGTTAATTATAAAGTTATATCTTAAACATCAGGATGATCTCCACCAGCAATTCAAATTCAAAATGCTCAAAAATGAAATTTTTCTCCCCCCAAAAAACATGCATAATCTTCCTATTGCTTTTAATGGCACAATCTATCTTTCTAGTCACCAACATAAACTATTGGAGTTTTCTTTTCTTTTTACTTAAAACAACTCTGCCCAATCAGTTGTCAACTCAGCCTCCACAGTGCCTCTTCAATTCATCCATTTGCCTTCCCTTCATACTGCCACCATTAAGGATTCTCATTACAACTCACTGATATTGCTGGAGGACCTCTTATCTTCCTTTTTCCAATCTCTCCTTCATGAATCTAACAAATTAATTTCCCTAATATCTAAAAAAAAAAAAAAAAAAAAAGGTTCAGTTACCTGCTACCTTGAGAAAACAACTAAACTGTCAAGAGTCCTTCACAATCTGTCCAGTGGAAGAACGTGGGCTCCATAGTCAAAATTCACGTCTAGGTCACTCACACCTTGTTTCTCTGGGGAGAGATCACTTGACATCTCTGCATTTGAAGGGGTTGGACCAAAAGGCCCCCTTTCTCTTTCTTCAAGGTCCAATTTAAGCCCTGCTTTTTTCCATAAAGCCTTCCTTGATACTCCAAGATCAAATCGATTCTTTCCTTAAATTTAGAGAGCTATTAGAGTCTGTTCTCAACCTCCTACCAAACTTTTGCCTATACCCCAGAGACACACCCACTCCCTGATACAGAGCATAAGTTCCTCCCCAACAGAGATAGAGTCACTTCTCCTCTTTGTAGTTCTAGCTCCAAGCACAACTAAAAACCTTGCCCAGAGCAGCCATTTTATAAATGCCAGTTTAGGGCAGCTAGGGGCTCAATTATTGATACAGAGAAGTTATCAGTGGAGTTCTTAAGAATGAGCCGTCCTTTCAGCTCCACAACTGAGGCAAATTCAAACAAACAAGATCCCCAGGCGACCACAATCTGTATTCACACTACAACAGTTTCAGTGATATATATATAGAAAGTAGTCTATCATTTAAGAAAAAGAAAGTCTGGATGAGACAGAAGCAAAGATGGACAATAACTAGACATACCAAGCAATAGACTATATCCTGTACAATCACAAAATGCTGACTTGAAAGTGGAAAAACAGAGAAGAAGCCAATATTATAGTTAGTTGGAATAGTCAATTGTGACATTCAGTGATCTGCAATGAATGATGACTAATCTCACAATGAATAAGATGCTCTTTGCCCTTCCCAGATGATACAAAAGGGCAATGGAGAGAGCAAAAAGCTGACAGATGATAGAATATTATCAAGTTTAAAAGAAAGAAATGAGGAAATAAGAAAGCGCTGGAAATTACTCAACACCCATGGATCCAAAGAATTCTTTCTAAAGGGTAAGTACATTATTTGCCTAGAAAGTGAATAGTAATAGTCACTTACCCTAATCAGAGAAGAATAGAAAACTAAACAGAACAAGATTCCCTCTCTGCTTTTCCATTATTGCTAAAATATAGCGGAACAGAATCATCCAATTTGAAGAAGAAATTTCAAAAGGTTTACAACTAAAAAATTATGGCTAAAATTATTCATATGTGCCACAAATGTAGGAGGAGGGGAGAGGGAAGAGGTGAATAAAAGCCCAAGCAAGATAAAAGGAAAAAGTTATAAAGCAAGATTTCTAGGACAAATAGGAAAGAAGAGGAAGGGGGAAGGAGAATGAGATGTTCCATGAAGACAACACCAAAAGGCACAATTTTATGTACAAATAAAGCATCACGGTATTTATCTTAAATGACTATTTACCTAATATACATGACTAGATTAAACAAATTATCTGATAAAATGCTGTGGAATGAAGTTTTTTCCAACAATCACTATTCATATTCCATTTAGTACAAATCGTATTTTACCTTTCAGAAATATTTTATTCATCTTAAAACTGGCAAAATGTTTATAAAGCATAAGTTAATTTTTTTGTTGTGAAATATTTTTATACTGCAGTTTTTTTGTTGTTGGAAAGAGGAATAGTAAGGGACAGTACTTTGCCTATTCGAACTTTATTTTTAGAATTACTGTGCTAAATCAGGTTGGAACATTTATTATGAGCAAAGATTTACTTTTCTTTGCAAAATTTTTTGTATAGTCAAATTTTCAAACAATGAAAGGTTGTGAATTCTTAGACTAACTTATGTTGACACTAAAAACCCTTGCAGAACCTGTTGTAACCACAATCAGTTTAGATGTTGATTCAATATTCATTTACATATAACCTTTTCATACTAACACACAGAAACAACTCAAAATAAAAAAAAAGCCCAAGAAATGACCTCAAATATAATGGGAGGAATGACTGTTTTACTGAGGAAGGACATTGTCATGGTCCTAGTTTAATATAAGAATTAAAGTGGAAAAGGTTGAATTTTAGTGAATTGCAGCAATAGTATATGGATGTCTATCTTCAAAGATAAAGTCTTAAAAGGAAAATATTTTTAAAATTAAAATGCTATCAGAAACATTTTGAGAAACATCGTAGAGTAACAGAATTTCAGATTTGAAAGTGTTCTGAAAGACTAATCCAATCCTTTTATGTCAAAGATAAGAAATTAAAACCCCAAAATAAGCAACTTATTCCATGATCACTCAAGCAGATAGCTGATGGCAGAACCCAGTCTCCTTATAGAAAGTTCAAGTCTTTTAAACCAAGTCCAAAACACTTGGGTTATAATAGTGAGTTCTAAACTCTGCAGATCTCCAGGTGCTGTACCTCCCTTCTTAGATATCCCTCCTCCTTCCATCAGCTTTTAAGAACCATAATAAGGCAGAAAAAAAATGTCTTCTAACCACAATGACAACTATAATTTAAGGGAAAAAATGTTACTACATGAAAAGATAAGAATCCGTTTTGAAACTCAAATGACCTAGGTAAAGGAAAGGACGAATCTCTTGGGAGAATGTTGGGGGTTTATCACTCCCTAAAAAAGACTAATTATACATATTTTCTTATTTAATCCTTACAACAACCACGTGTCACAAAGCTAGGAAGTGTCTGATATTTGACTTAAAAAATTAGGTTTTCCTGAGGACTTCCAGTAATTCTATGGACATAGCTATCTCAATTTTAACTCAAATGAATTTCTTCCTCAAATTTGTATTTTCCCTTTAAGACTTTTATGATTTAAAAAGGTATTCAATTACAAGCAGCTAGGTGGTGCAGTGGCTAGAGTGACAAGGCTGAAGTTAGGAAAATTTATCTTTCAGGGTTCAGATTTGACCTCACAGTCATTTTATCTTTGCCAAGAAAACCCCAAAAGAGTAACAGAGTACGATATGACTGAAATGATTAAACATTTGGTTCAGATAGGTGGCTCAAGTACTACTTACTAGCTGTCTGATCCTGGACTAGACATTTAACCCTTTTTGCCTCAGTTTTCTCATTTGTAAAATGAGTTGGAGAAGGATATGGCAAACCACTCCAATACCTTTTCCGAGAAAACCCCCAAAAGGTATCACAAAGAGTTAGATAAAACAGAAATGAAAAATCAGTATTCCAAAAACGCGTTAGATTTAAATTTTGTAAGTGTACAATTGTATTCATTTCCCGTGAAATATTTTGAATACCTTCATCAATTTCTGAGTAATAATGCTGCATTTTAATCTGGTGGGAAAAAAAATTAACTCACACATTCAATTAAAAAAAAACAACTGGTAAGCATTTAAACTCAGTCTGGGTCTATTCACAACCACAATTAAGTATTAAGGGGAAAAAAAAGCTTCCTAGGTCAGGAAAAAATGTGGAGTACCAATGGCATCAGAGATGTAGTGGGTCAGTGCAAAGAGCTTGCTTTTTAGAACCAGGAAGATTGGGCTCCAACAGTAACTACCATCTCTAATATATGGCTGAGTAAATGTTTAAATGCCCTAGGCAACACTCTTGAGAGGATAAAATGCTGAGAAGATTCAGACCTAGACTTAATTCACCTGGGGAGTTCCCTACATCAAAGAAACCCAAAGTCCCTGTCCTTATCCTCTAACATGAAAATGAAAGAAATGACATCATGGGAAGAACTACTGATTAGAAGTCAAGCAGCCAGAATTCCTTAACTCTTGGTCTGGCTTAAGCCTGAGGATCTCTAAATAAATGGCCCAGTGGACAGAGCACTGAACTAGGGATCAAGAATAATTATCTTCATGAGTTCAAATACAGTTTCAGACACAAAATTAGCTGTGTGACCCTGAGAAAGTAATTTTACCCTGTTAAATGAGCTAGAAAGATAGACAAATCACTCCAATATCTTTGCCAAGAAAACCCAAAAGAATCTGACACTTCTGGGAAAAAAAAAAAGTTCAGTTTTCCTTAGTAAAATGAAAAGCACTAGCCACACATAAAGAAGGAAAAAACACTCAAAAAACTCTTATTCTAATCAATGCAATGACCAATAGTAATTTAATTGGACTGAGAAGGCCCACTTGCAATGGAGATGAGGAACCAGAGATACATTAAAAAAAAAAAAAAACCAGATTTATTTACAGGGATAGCCAATTTATTGGTTTCTTTTGTGTGTACATAGTACTTATTAATCATAAAGAAAGACTTATCTGGATGGGGAGATAGAGTTGGCAGATATTAAGATGGGGGCAAGAAAACATCAATGTAATATTTTAAAAAATACATAGGGGAAGAGTACAAGGAAGCTCAGAAGAGAATATAAAAATTAGGCAGTTTTGTTACTATCATGTTACATTTAATAAACATTTTACACAATGTAACAGGTTAATTTCACATACAATGTTCTTTTCTATTCTTTATTGAACATTTATACTTGTTCATGATTAAGTTTGAAATAAAAAACTTTAATTAAATGGACTGATCTAGATTTCTGTATTTCTTCCATCTCAAATATTCTAAGTTTATAAATCAAGATTCTCCTATGTGTAAGAAAAGAAGTGATACTGGTTACTTGACAATAATTTGAAACTGGTTTGTCCTGCCAGTTTGTTGGTGAAAATGATTAAAATATGTCACTAATATATTTCTCTGATATGGAAGATAATAGAATTGTGAATTACACTGAAAGAACAGTAAAATTATAAAGCTGCATGCACCTGGTTCAGTATTAGTATAAAACATCACATTAGTTCCTTTCCTCATACACGTGAATGTACTAAACTACAAGAAACTATTCATTTTTACAAAGAGTGGGTAAAGACAACTGAAAAAAACAAAGGCTCATCTATAAGAAACTGTTGGGAAAAACCTCACAGATGCCAACCATCATCAGTTATTAGGTGTCTAAGGTCAGATTTTCAACCACTTGAATAGGAACGTGATGGCTAATCTTGAGAAGGATTTAAATAGTCACGGCAACTTAGCAGGTGAGTCTTAAGGAAAATTCAAACTTCACATGCAACAAACACCTGCCAACCGTCCCCGCCCCCCACTCAAGCGTTATGTCTGCCCCCTGCCTTACTTAACAAGATGCAGACACACAAAGCCCACTTCAGCCTGGGAGCTGGCTACAAGCCCAAGGTTAAACGGGTTCTCGAAGTACCACCCTGTAGCAGCCTAGAGATGCAATTCAGGTGGAGGAAAACGAGACCTGGGACTCCCCCAGACTTGGGGCGATTCATTCAACCCTTCTTGCTCGGCGGACTCAAGTGCAAGTTCAAGACTTAGGGATGGTCTTGAGGTTTCTTAAAGCTCTACAACTTAAAGGGGGGAGTGTTCCCTCCAATGATCCGGCTCAGGAAGAGGCTGGAAGAAAGGCACAGGGAGTAGGAACGGAGGATGCTTTCTCCTCCACCCAACCGCAGAGGGGCAACAGGCTAGCTGCTCCGCCCCGCTCACGACTCTCCTCCCAGGGAGGTGGGCGGAGATGCCGCACCCCCCCCGGGGCGCCCTCCCCTCGCCCCCAGAACACCTGCGTGTGCGCGCGCACGCCCGAGAGAGCGACTGTCCGAATTGAGCGCCGGTCTCCCCAAGGAGCCAACGGTCCTTACCGGCTCTCACTGCCTCGCTCGCCTGCCTGCCCGACCAACGGCTGCCGCTAGCGTCCAGTCCCTGCCCGAGACAGCCGAGAGTCACACACCTCAACCTCGACTTCCTTCTCTTCCACCACCTCCTTTTTTTTTTTCTCCTCCTCCTCCTCCTCCTCCCCAGGTACCTCGCGCGTCCCTTCCACCCTGGCTGGTGGACTGGAGGAAGCACAGCTCCCCACCCCTGGCGTGCACCCTCTTCCCGCCCCTTCGCCCGCGGCGACCAATGAGCCCTGGCCGCCAGGGAAACCGTTCGCGCCCCCCGGCGGTGGAGGACTAAATTGCAAGCCCCGCCCCTGGTTGGCCGCCATTGGCGAAGCGAGGAGGCAGCCCCCATGGGTCCCGGACCGCTTAGTAAGAAGGAAAGGGCGGGGTCTCAGCAGGCAGTCCCGCCCTTACCTCCCCGCCCTTTCCCAGCTGGAGCCGAAGTCGCTGTGCTGCCTGATTTTGCCACGTGGGAGCTAGGGGCTGCCACCAACTCTAGTCCCGACACAAGAGGCAGTAGTGCATTTGTGTTCCTAGAAGGAAAGGGGAGGGGGGGAAATTCCTCGAGAAGGAGCATGTATTTGTCCCTTATCCAGGAATCTCATTACCCTGACACGCCCCCACCTACCATCATGCCCACAGTTTCAACATAAGAAAATAAAAATGTTGATTACCACACTCGTCATGCCAGCCCCTAAGGGGGTAGGAGGTTAGAGTCTGCTGGCAACCACCGGAAGTTGATCCAGTGATCAGAGCCATCCCTAGGACTGGCCTGTTTTGTTAATATAATAAAAATACTTTTGTATTTATATTTTATATTGATAATATAAAACTCTTTGCAAACCTTAAAATGCTATAAATGCTAGCTATTAATAAAGTTGAGAGATTGGAAAAAAAAAATGAAGTGTGACAATGACTGAGGAAAAGTATACAAGACTCTTGGTCTTCTAAAAGCAACTTTTGGAAAACTCAAATGAGAGGAAAGCTAAGGAAGTATTATTAAGGCCTATAAGATGGTAAACAGTGAAGATTTAAGAGCCAAAAGAGCTCTAGGACCTAATAAATACAATACTATACAGATAAACTCTGTAGCAGGGAAAATAATGAATCTGAATATGAGACCTATATTATCCTTGTTAACTCAAGGTACAGGAAGCACAAATACAGAATCTAGGGCACCCACTCCCCTCCCCCTCTTTCTCTTCTCCCTCCCTTTCTCTTTCTTCCTTCTTCCCCCTCCCTCTCTCCTTCCTTCTCTCTTCTTTCTCCCTCCCTCTCTCTCTTCCCTTCCCTTTCTCTCTCTCCCCCTCCCTCTCTCTCTCTCTCTCCCCTTCCCTTTCCTTCCCCCCTTACCCCCCCCATGCTCCAGGTTCTGTAAACTCTTATCAGTATACAAAGTCATAGTTTGTGACCTTAGATAAGAAACTTCTCATGAACTTAGTTTTCCCACCTATAAAATAAGAATCCATGTTATAATGAGAAATTAGAGTAGGATTGCATCCTTGGGGGGGGGGAAGGGAGGGGCGGGAGGTTGGGAATGAGGAAACCAATGTTTACTTTTTCCAGTAAGCCTGAGGAAACATTAGTTCAAAACAATAGGTATTGAATTCAAGTTCCTCTTAGGCAGTTGCTTTTGGAAAGCAGCATGGTAATGACTAGGACACTGTGTGGGACGTTCAGACCCTCACTCAAAATGACTACTCAGAGGTCTCAAAGTGAAAAGCAGAAAAGTATTTAATTTAGAATTTCATGAAATCCAGGCGGTGCAACAGCCCCCCCCCCCCCAAGCAAAAGGGAAGTACTTGGAGGTAGGAGGCCACTGTGCAGTACATTCTTGTGATTTTTATACAGTCCAGAACAAACAAAGTCCCAAGCCCACTCCCCCTTTTCCTTTCTATACATTCTAATAGATTATATATGCTTTACTTTCCTTATTTAGGAACTGGAATGTTGATACCTTATAAATCAAACTACTTTCTACTTTTCCCCCTGAAACTAAAATTTAGGCTTTGCTTAATCTAGTCAATAGTTGTGAGAGGTCTTCACTGTGATTGTTACACTCAACATGAACATGAAACAAGGAAAATCTGGGTTCAAATCTTGGCTCATACACTTCCTAGTTGTGTGACACCCAGCAAGTTGCTTAACTTCAGTTTCCTCATCTCTAAAATGAGGGAGTTGAAGTCATTGGTCTATTATATAAATATAGATCTATATTCCCAAAGTGACAAGAGACTGCCCTTCCAATACATACATTTCATCAGAGTTGTCCATGTCATTGGGGAAAGGCTTCTCCTAAGAGAATGCATGTGATCAAGGAATATACATGAAGGGAATGCATAAGATCTGGTTAATGTATACATAGAAGACACACATATGAACTCATTCCTCCCAAAACTATAGGGCTGCCGATATCCTCTGCTATTGTCATCACAGATTCCTTTAGGCTACTAATCTCTTTTTCTATTGAATATTGTGTCTACTGAGGGGTGATAAGGGAACTTCCCTAAATGGTGTCCTGATTGTAAAACTTCCCTCTTCTCTCTTTCCATCTGGTATGTTTCCATCAGGTTAGTCCAGAGATTCAGTTTGGAGAATTATATTTCAGTAAAAATACTATTAGACCATAAAATACAATTTTAAAAATTACCCAGGATAAGGTTTAAGAGGTTACAATTTGGTAAAAAGTTACTAATTTACAATTCAGCTTTTCATAATTAGCACTAGATTAGAAAGACATCTCCACAGGGTTTAGGAAATCCTTTGCGAAAGTCTATAGCTTCCCTACCTTCCCCTTATAGCATTCTGTTTACTTTAAACAGATGCCACTTCTACCACACAAACTATTAGAGTCTAAAAAGTGTCTCCTAGACTGGCATTTTGTTTTAGCACATAGCAGAGGCAAGAATAGTACATAACTGAGATACTCACACCTAGTTAGGGAGAACTAACAAAAGCCAGAAGAGGCTTACTTCTGGTTATACTCTTAGCTGTGACCCTTTTTCCTCAAAACCTATTTCAGGCACTTTCTCCAAATAAAACTCACCCATGTGGAAGCCAGAGCAATGGAGTATACCAGGTTTGGAGATCCTCTTTGACAGGTTGCAAATAAAGTTAGGTAAAAACAAAAATGAAAGAAAGACCATCCCTTTCAAAGCTATAGGGTTCCTATCCTTCTCTTTAATATATGTATCTGCCTGCAATAAAACCTCAGATTTTACTTCTTTTTCAGTGAGCAGAGAATCTTATTGTCTCCCTTGCTACTTATTGTACTATACAAAAGAAATGATCTACTCTCCGGAGAATTCCAATACAGTGATATTCAGGTTTCAACTTGCAATAATGCTTGTGATTTTTCAAGACCTCCAGTTTCCTCTTCAATTAATTCTGGATTCTCTCAGATACAGAATAAAACTTTTGTGTGTGTGTGTGTGTGTGTGTGTGTGTGTGTGTGTGTGTGTGTGT
>JAJPUD010002790.1:195394-227274 GCA_023553655.1 Myrmecobius fasciatus
TGTGTGTGTGTGTGTGTGTGTGTGTGTGTGTGTGTGTGTGTGTGTGTGTGTGTGTGAATGAATGGTGATTGCAGACTTCCAAACTCACATATTTAAGTTCTAAATTTTACAAGTGTAAAACTTAGGTGGGGTGATCTTGTATCTCTTCAAGTCAACACATAAAGATACTACATAAATACATTTATTTTAAAATAACTCTTGAGAGGGCAGCTAGATGGTGCAGTAGATAGTGTTGCAGATTGATTAGCTTAAGTGCAACCAAGAAGTTTATTCCTGGGGGAGGACAGGACGGAGGATGAGCTGACTAAAGCTTGGGTCAGGCAGGAAATGAAAAACAACTCCTTTTATTCCATAGCTAGCTCAGCTTTATATAGAATTTGAGAGAAGAAACACCTGTACTCTGTCTCATTGGAGTCAAGCCAGTACCTCTGTGCTTCACTTGCTTAGTGGCTTTGTACATCATGGGAAGGGGGTCTCATGGAAAACATGCTGAACCCTGAGCCTGCTACTCATGGGAACAGGAGAGTTGTAAACTCTGACCTGAACTTCTGGCTTAGACTCTCTTCAAGTCTTCTACAGATAGGGCATCAGCCCTGAAATCAGGAGGACTTCAATTCAAATATGACCTTAGACACTTAACACTTGCTAGCTGTGTGACCCTGGGCAAGTCACTTAACCCCAATTATGCCATTCCCCCAAAATAACTCTTGAAAACATATTTTTATCTTTACCAGAGTTCTTTTCTAAAAACTATTTTTTGAAATAAAATGTTAAAAAAAATTTAAAATTATATGGTGATAATGAATAAAAGTACCTATTATGTGCTAGATACTGTTCTAGGTGCTGAGCATACAAAGACAATAAATTGTATTCAATTTTTATCCTGTCAGAAAAGACTATTACAAAGTAAAGAATTTCAGAATAAATACAAGGTTGTTAGAATGAACACTAAGTTTGGGGAAGGCTTTATGTAGAAGGTTCTTGGACTGGAAGAAAGTTTCAGTAAGGCAGAGGTGAGAAGGGAGGGGAATCATAGTAATGAGGGGGAAAGAGGCAAGTAACTATTTCAAAGGAACAAGAAAAAGAAGTTGGAGTGCTATGGATAGGGAACAGAAAATCTAGTTAGAATGAGTGGCAGAGTACAGAAAGAAATTTATGATGAGATGGGGGCCATGATATAAGGAGTTCATTTAGGCACCATTCTCGTCTAATGAAAATCAGGAAACTAAGGAGTCTTGAACTTATGTTGAGGCAATCACGAAATGTATTGGATTTTACAGACTGGGACCATATTTTACACCCAAATCATTCTGGTACTCATTGGTTGACCAGAGACAGTTCCCAAGCCCTCTTGGTCATTGTTTGAACTCTGATTGGCTCAGAGTGAATGCAAATAGCAATTGTTTCTATTTTGGCCAGAAATCCTGAAGGTCTTCCCCTCTGAGAATGATTTTTTAAACTAGATAAAAAGGGTCATTTTCTGCTTCATTTCTTACCTAGCCTTAATCACTGATTGGGCTACTAAACTAAGCCCTGTTAAAGACCTTGGCTTAAAAAGGCCAACATCTCCCACTGCATCCAGGGCCATCTGCAGTCATCCTGATCTATATTTTGCTTCCCAGCCCATATTGGCTCCAGAGGAGAAAGAGAAGCTCTTGACTTTGAAGAGCCCTCCCTTACTTCATTTCACTTGCATGTCATAGCATCCCCTCCCTGATCCTCTTCTAGAATGAAGGACAAACAATAGCAACAAGAAGGCAACTCTTATCTTTATAGTCCCTCAGACTTGAATGTCCCACTATCTTTCTCCCTTTTTTCCTCCCCCTAACTATGTCCAGGACGTTAAGGTATTGCCAAGGCTTACTGGTTGCAATCTCTCTTAAACCTCACCTTTTATTTCCTCCGACAATAACACCTTTCTAGTGCAGGTTCTCATCTCAAGCCTTAAGAACTATTACAACTTGCTCATAGATCTGCCTATCTCAGTTCTCAAAATGGTCTGCTTGTCACAAATACATGCACACAGCCCACTTAATAAATTCTGGTGGCTTCCTATTCCTTCTAGGGTCAAATACAAAATGCTGTTTGAAATTCAAAATCCTTCCTAAGCTAGCCTACTCCTACATTCCAGTCTCCATACATCTTATTCCCCAAGGCATACTCTTCAATAACACTGGCCTCTTGGCTGTTGCACAAACAAGTCCTTCCATCTTTTGCTCTGGGCATTTTCTGTGGTTGTTCCCCCTCTTCCTAGAAAACTGTCCTTCCTTCACTGGAAGTGCTGAACTTCCTGGCTTCCTTTAAATCCTAACTAAAACCCCACCACCTATATATTCTTGATTCCAATACATTCTCTTAATTAATTCTTGTGGATTTCTTGTGTATAGCTTGCTTGATATATGTTTACATGTTGCCTCCCCTATTAAATAGTAATCTTTTTGAAGGCAGGGACTGTCTTTTGCTTGGTATTCCCAGTGCTTAGCAGTGTCTGACACAATAGAAGTAGGTGCTTAAAAATGTTTATTGATTGATTAATTAATTATTGACCTTCAGCTCAGGAGAGTTGAGCTGCAATGGAATAAACAGTCAAGTGTCTGAGCTGTGCTAATTTTAACATTATCATTATCATTATTTATCTAGTGGAATGGCCTGTGAATGGCCTTTGATCTTTTAACTTGGGGCTATAGGAAAGCAAGCCTGGAAGTAGAGAGATGGGAGAAGGGAAAAGAATCAGAAAAGCCAACTTTGGTTTGTATTAGGGTGGGAGTGGGCAAGGATACTGCATTTAAAGCATTAAAGCCTTACTTATCCAAAGTTTAGACTCAAAACTGTTAGGAAATGAGCAATGTATTTACAACTATAATGTCACTGAACTTTTGTAGAGTGAGAGAAAAGATTATTAATGTAAAGCATAACTTAGTTGTCTCTCTGCATACAGATTTAACATTGACTTCTTGCTAGGTGTAACACCACAATTAAATTTGATTTAGGAATCGCTGTCCAAAATGTCAAAATGTACATTCGTAGAGCTTTCAAATTTGATGTATATCAACCAATATACTAAGGATTACCAAGTGCTTATTTTATTTATACCACATAGGTCCTTTCTCCTTTTATTAGATCTGTTTTGGATACCAACTTAATGGATGATATTTCTGGGTAAAAAAAATAAAATATAAAATGGGGTTATTTTTAATGAAACAAAGCAATAGGTTTCCATTACCTGTTATTCCACAAGCTATGCTTTTCAGAAATTAGCTATTTGAAACCAGGTTTTCTTAACTGCAGAGTTTTGAACTCGGAAATATAAACTAAAAGATAAGGGTAAGAATTAAGTTTGGAGAAAATAAGTTTTTAAACCTGTTACTTGTAATACTGTGGGATTTGTTTTGTGTTGTTTTGTTTTTCATAAAGAGTAGAACTACTGAAGTATTTTTTAAAAAGCATGCCCTAGGCATCATTGAAACTGAAGGATCTCAAAACTTAAAGTTTTCTTTCAAATGTGTTATCTGATGATTAGGAATTGTAGTGAAACTCCTGTAATAGTTGGTAATCAATATAATTATATGAATTAATGTAGGCCTCTATTAAACTAGTTTGTAATAAAATAGATAATTAAATTAGGAATTGGAGAACTAGATGCAAACTGATAACCCAGAAAAGATATCCAAAGGAGTCTGGAATGTGAAGGATTAATTGGAAATGCAATATACTGTCTAGAAGAAGTCATGGTAACCAAGACCTATTTAGAATATTCCATAGTAGATAGGGTGAAATAATTACCAGATGCTGGTATGGGCAGAGATCAGGCAGAACATTCTGGCTTTCCCTTTCTTTGCGTGCCAAAAGGAAAACAACTACTAAATTCTTGGCTTACCTTAATGATAATTTCATCCTTCAGAAAAAGGAGAAAATATCAAAGGGAATATTTAGTCTGCCCCTAATTCTGATGAAGAAGAAGTAGTTGCTAAAGTAGTAAATAATGCCAAGCTTGATAGAAATTGGACATTCATTTTTGAATTTATGAAAGAGGAGACACAGGCCACCTAGATTTTTAGGAAAAATAGATTTCAAAGATTCAGAGAAAGGATTGGTAGGATAGTAAATTGTGGAAAGTTACCATATTAGGCATGGGACGCTTAAATCCTTAAGTGGCAGAAATAATACCACCATGGAAGGAAAGGCGGAGTTGTCCAAAGAAATTGATATGGTTATATGAGAGATGCATCGATCAGCTTGAATGTTTAAATAACATGCATAGGAGATAGAAGAAAGGGTAAATAATAGGAAATGAATATACAACTATAGTGCAATTCCTTAACAGGATGTCAGATGTAGTAAAGCTAAGAATGTACTGAGCTTATTGACAAATACTAAGGACATCATAAATCTTCATTGGATTTAACACTATGAAATAAGAGAAGCAAAGAAGGGATAAAACTATTGTTCACAAGTATAAAATATAGGACATATAGAGCAATTCAACTGGAAAAAGATCTTGGGTTTTGAGTGCAATGCAAATGCAACAAAAATCAACGTTTCTACACGAGACCTAAATGATTTTGATTGTTTACAAGATTTTAAATTGTTTTAAGAAAGAGAGTATTATGAATTGATGATAAGTGAAACCAAGAGAACATTGTACAGAGCAATAAAATTATGTGATAATCAACTGTGATGGACTTGGCTCTTTTCAACAATGAGGGGATCCAGGCCAATTCCAATAGACTTGTGATGAAAAGAGCCATCTACAATCAAAAAGAGGAGTATGGGGACTGAATGTGGATCACAACTTAATGTTTTCACTTATTTTGTTATGTGCTTGCATTTTTTCTTTCTATTTTTTCCTTCTTAATCTGATTTTTCTTGTGCTGCAAGATAATCTATAGAAGAATTGCATGTTTAACATATATTGGATTACTTGCCATTGAGGGAGGGGAAAGGAGAGAAAAAAATTTGGAACACAAGGTTTTGCAAGGGTGAATGTTGAAAACTATCTTTTTTTTTTTTAATTTTATTTTATTTGCATAACATATGTGTGGGTAATTCTTCAACAATAACCCTTACATAGCTTTCCGTTACAAATTTTTCCCCCCAACTCCCCACCCCTCCCCTAAATGGCAGGATATCCACTACATGTTAATTATGTTAAAATATTGGCAAATCGAATATATGTATACATATTTCCAAACTTATCATTGTTGTGCAAGAAAAATCTTATCTACACAAACGATATATCAGATAAAGGAAACACAATGTAAGCAAACATCAATCAAGGAGTATGAGAATGTTATGTTGTGGTCCACATTTCGCATCCCTCTCTCTGGGTGTATATGGCTTTCTTCAGTGAACAATTGGAGGTGGTTTGAAACATTTCATTGTTGAAGAGAGCCATGTCCATCAGAATTAATCATCATATAGTACTGTTGTTGCCATGTATAATGATCTCCTGGTTCTGCTCATTTCACTCAGCATCAGTTCATGTAAGTCTCTCCAGGCCTCTCTGAAATCATCTTGCTGGTCATTTCTTACAGAACAATAATATTCCATAATATTGAAAACTATCTTTGCATGTATTTTGAAAAATAAAAAGCTATTATTATTTAAAAGAAAGAGAGTATCCAGGAAATTTTCTAGTGTGATAGTTGGAGTTGATAGTCCCACTGTACAATAATCTAGGTAAACTCCATCTGGAATAATGTTTAATTCTGGGCACTTTAGTATAGGAGACACTGATAAGCTAAACATTATTTTTTTTTTTATTAAAAGCTTTTTATTTACAAAACATATGAGTGATTTTTCTACATTGACCTTTGAAAAACTTTTTTTTTGTTCCAAGCTTTTTCCCTCCCTCCCCCCACCCCCCACCCCTAGATGACAGATAATTTAATACATGCTAAATATGTTAAATTATATGACAAATCCAATATATGTATACATATCTATACAGTTATCTTACTGCACAAGAAACATCAGATCTAGAAAGAGAAGGGAAAAAAAAAACAACCTAAGAAGGAAAATGAAATGCAGGGAAATATTCACAGAAAGTGTTAAAATGCTGTTGTGGTTCACACTCAGTTCCCTCAGGCCTCTCTCTGGATGTATATGACTATCTTCATCGCTGAACAATAGGAACTAGTTTGAATCACATCATTGTTGAAGAGAACCATGTCCATCAGAATTGATCATCGTATAGTCTTGTTGCCATGTATATTGATCTCCTGGTTCTGCTGATTTCACTCAGCATCAGTTCATGCAAGTCTCTCCAGGCCTCTCTGAAATCCTCCTGTTGGTCGTTTCTTACCAAACAATAATATTCCATGACATTCATATATCATAATTTATTCAGCCATTCTCCAGTTGATGGGCATCCTTTCAATTTCCAGTTTCTTACCACTACAAAAAGGGCTGCCACAAACATTTTTGCACCTGTGGGTCCCTTTCCCTCCTTTAAAATCTCTTTGGGATATAGGCCCAGTAGAAACACTGCTGGGTCAAATGGTATGCAGTTTGATAACTTTTTGAGCATAGTTCCAAATTGCTCTCCAGAATGGTTGGATCCGTTCACAGTTCCACCAACAATGTATCAGTGGCTAGACATTATTTAGAAACAAGCAATGAGGATAGTCAAAGTCCTTGAGTTCATTCCATGTGAAGTTCCAGTTAAAGTAATAGGATGTTTAATCTGGAGAACAGAAGGCTCCCAGGTAACATCACGGGGAAAAGGCATTTTTACTTTATTTGTCCTCAGAAAGCAGAATGAGAAAGAACAGGTGGAAGCTGCAAAGAGGCAAATTTAGTTTTGTTTTCAGAAAGAAGAGGGTATTAGACTTTGTGATTTCATTATTATAGGGCTCTTTCAACAAGAAACTTCTGTCAAGATAGGCCAGCACCATCTCTACAATTTGTCATCTTAACAAATTATCTAGAGCCCTAGCAAATTAAATGATTGTCCAGGACCACATATTGAAGGTAAAGCATGAAATCAGAATCTTTCTGATCCTGAGGCCAGCTCTTTATAAACTAGACTCTCCTTCAATGGAGAGGAAAACAAAAACAATAACTCTTCCTAGCAATCAGAACTATTCCTAAACGGAATTCTCTGTATTAAATGTAGTAGGTTCCTCTCACTGTCATCAAGCAGCATTCTAAGCAGCATTCAGATGAACCCTTGTCAGGTGTATTATAGTGGGATTCCATTATGGATCTACATTGGAGTAGGTGGCCTCCAAGATACCCTCTAACTCAAATTCTGTGAGTCTATACTTGTGGAGCAAAGGCAATGCCAAGGCTGGTAGTGAAAAAAAAAAAAAAAAAAAGACTGGAAAAGGATATTAGAGTCAAAGAGTATAGGACCTTGACTGTTTAAGGTGTTTATATTTTATTTGGTAGGCAAAGAGAAGGCAGTAAAGGTAGGTAGCCCTTATATGTAACTTACTCTCTTCTTGGTCTGGAAGAAGCTAATTCCCAGGCTACACGCCCATTATTCATCCCCCAACTTTTGGGTGTCTTCAAACAACTTTTTGAGTGATGGATTAGCATATCTTTAGGCAAGGTTTAGACTCTGTCGGCCAGATCTGGCTTCTGACCCCTCCCTCTGAGTTCCTGCCTTTTCTTCTCTGGTCTCACAGAGAAAAACCTCCAAGGGTAAATTTCCCTTATAAAAGATCTGCTTATGTTGAAGATCTAAATTCTGTTCAGGACTAAATCCATTATGAGGTACTCTCTTTCTCTTCCTTATAGTGTCTTCCCTCTAAAGGCATCATTCTCCTTACTCTAGCCAACTCTGGTCAATCTAAATAGCCAGACAATGGTTTTCTCCCAACTTATGGAGTATTTCCTTTTGCCTGGTTAATTGGGAATTTGACCAGGAGAACTTGTCTTTTTCCTTTTCTAACTATATGTTCTCCCAACTCATTTCATACTTGCCATTCCTAGTGTCTATTGTATCCCATTTTGTCTGTAACCTACATAAATTTACCTTTTGTTAAAGAGAATAGCCAATGTGAATTTGTCACATGTTTATTTTGGACTAGGTATTGCTATGCCAACCACATCACTTAAAGGAAGAAAAGGATTTCAGTAGGTGAAGATATGGGGAGAGGCTAGTCAAAGCATGGAAGCTAATAACATGCACAAATCCATAAAGGACAAAACTAGAATGGTAAATAGTAAATAGAAGGATGATTAGAATATAGAGGGCACAAAGGAAAGTAGTATAAAATAAAGCTGGAAAGAAACTTGGAGCCAGATTGTAAAGTGTTTGGGATATCTAAATGAGGAGTTTTATCTGGTAGGCACTGGAAAGACATAGGAAGAACTTAATTGGACTTGTACATTATTAGAAAGTAGTGTGAAAGATGGATTGGAGAGAGGAGAGACTAGAGGCTATTATAGAGGGCCAGTGTAATATCTTCCTATAATTACCTCATTTTAAGCCTAAGTAGAAATAGAGTGGCTCTTAAGGTCCACTCAGCTTTAAGGAACTTATTATTGGTAAGCACTTATGAGCTTAGTCACAATTGCTCCAAGTTCTCAGTGAGAAAAGTTCTTAACATTTAAGCAAAGGTTAGAGTCTCTGCCTAAGACTTTTATATTTCTCCTCTGGCCTCTTCGTCATTGAAGCAAAATTCAGTTTATCAGAATTGTTTGAATATAAAACAGTATATTATATTCTATCTGTGGATAGATAAAGAAGGGAAATCTGGGGAAAGAGCCAAACTCTTCTTGGAATTTCTTTTACCTGACTCCTCCATTACAAGGTGCATATAGAGACAAGGATTTCTCTTGATATTTTCCTTTTCTAATACAGCTCAGTCCATCCCTTGTTCCTAAAAGATATGCTATAAATACCATGTATGCTCCAATCCCTCAAATCTAGGTCCTCAGAATTCCTCCTTATAATTCTGAAATCTTTCATATAAATTCCCTAGGCTATGCTGAAATAGTATCTTTGATTCATTCCAAAAGTTATATAGCACCAGTTTTCATATCCAGTTTTGATTGTAATTCAATCTTCTTACCTCTGGTCAAGGTATAAGAGCTAAGACAGAAGTTCTTTCAACCTCACTCTTACATTTTTCTCCAAGTTTTATTTTTTTGAATACATTTATTGTCTCTAGCAAATTTACTTGAGTTTGTTTGACAGAGGTCAAATTATGATTAGTTCTTAAAGTGACTCAAGGATGTTTTGCATTATCTGATTCAAAAAACAATCTTCAGCTGGTAATTAAATTCAGTAATTAGCATTTTTTCCCTCTTCAGAAGATTTTAACTCCTCTTATAGCAAAACAACAAAAAAAATAACAAATAAAACTCCACTTTCAGTTCTGAACCCCAAATATTTTTTTCTTCCAAAGCTGGGAAGAAGCACAACTCTAAAGGTCTTCAACACCCTCAACCTCATCTTTTAACTAGTCCAAGCCATCCTTACATTAGGTCAGTGGGAATGAGGGTTTGAACTAGGGTGCTGGAAGTAGGAATGGATGATAGATATCTACAAGAGATGGAATAAAATTTTTTGAGAATGTCTTTACTTATTGTATAGGAAGAAGAGGAACAAAGACAAGAGTAAGAATGTACTTTCCATTTTAGCTCTTATACCTTGACTAGGTAAAAACAATTGAATTAAAATTAAAACTGAATATGAAAAGAGATCCTGAACAACTTTTGGAATGAATCAAAGACATTATTGCAGCATAGCCTAGGGAATGTGTACAATAGAAAGAAACTATTTCAGAATTATAAGGAGGGATTATGAGAATCTAGATTTGAGGGATTAGAACACCCATGGCATTTCTAGCGAACTTTTAGGAGCAAGGGAGGAACTTAGTTGTGTTAAAGAAGGAAGATATCAAGAGAAGTCCTTCACTCTATAGGCATTTTGGAGTGGAGGACTCAAGCAGAAGGAAATTTTGTCAGAGATTCAAGAAGAGCAACAGATTGAGCCATGATGTACAAATCAAGAGAATGAAAGATTGAATGAATTAAAAATCATTTATTAGATAAATAGCAATATTAAAGTCAGAATGGTCAGAAATGTCAAAGGTACAGTGGCATGTGGACTGAGCATAGACTATTGAATTTGGAAATTGAGGTCATTGGTGATGTTGAGAACAATTTCAGTAGAGTTGTGCAAAAAGAAGGCAATTTTCAGAGGCCTAAAGTATTACTGAATGAGAAAATGGAAGCAAAGAAAAGATTGACTATTTCTAGTTGAAGTGAAATGGAAAAATGTACGGGAAAATTACACAAATGTTTATGGGAAGATACTCATTTCAAGTGTATCTGGTAAAGCAAAACTTTCTTTAAAACAGGGAACTCTTGAGTATGTTTATAGGCAGAGGGAATCAATAGAATGATTGGGAAAATATAAGAAGATAGGATGATAGAGCAAAGTCCTAGAGCATACAGGAGTTTATGAAATCAATGATAAAGGATTAGCTTTTGCAAATAGGAGAACCACCTTATTATCTGACATTAGTGGTGAAAAGGAAAATATGGAAGAAAAATAAATTTTCAATTTCAATCAAAAAGGGAGAATATTCCAAAATAAAGTATTGTGTACTCTTAATACAGTAGATAGAATGCTAGTACTATAATCAGGAAGACCCGAGTTCAAATCCTCTTCAAACACTTTCTGTGTGACCTTGGACAAGGTAGTCACAATCTGTTTGTCTCAGTTTCCTCAAATATAAAAAAGCGATAATAAGTTGATTAACCTGTATTTACTTCAACTATAATGGAACAAAGAAGTCTTGAGGAAAACTAGAGACGATAATTAATCCAGATGGTAGTATTGCATGGATTAGCTAGTGTTTAAAAAAAAAATTAAAGTTAAAACTGATGAGCAAGATTTAGAGCAACAGACATTTCTTTTTTTCCACCATGATGTCTTCATTGGGAGTACAAACCAAGAGAACCACCAAAACAGGGTTTGGTTGACTATGAAAAGATCAATTTGAGCTTATAAACAAAGTGTTGACCTCAAGTGCCCGTAGAATAGATATTGACTCCTTAGGGAATTGATTAGAGAAATACAAATTAAAATAACTCTGAGGTACTACCTTATATTCATCAGATTAGCTAACATGACAGAAAAGGAAAATGACAAAAGTTGGAGAATATGTGAGAAAATTGGAACACTAATGCAGTGGTGGTGAAGTTTTAAACTAGTTCCACCACTGGAGAGTAATTTGGAACTATGTCCAAAGAGCTACAAAACTGTGCATCCTTTTTGATCCAGCAATATCGGTACAAATTTATATCCCAAGAGATCAAAGAAAATTGAAAAGGGCCCATTTGTGCAAAAATATGTATAGTAGCTAGCTCTTTTTGTGGTGGCAAAGAATTAAAAGTTGAGGGGATTCCCATCACTTGGGAATGGTTAAACAAGTTGTAGTATATGATTGTGATAGTATCCTATTATGTGATAAGTAGTAATGAACAGGATACTTTCAGAAAAGCTTGGAAAATTTATATGAGTTGATGCAAAGTCAAGTGAGCAGTACCAGGAAGACATTGTACACATTAACAGCAATATTGTTAGGATGGTCAGCCATGAAAGACTTAATTATTCTGATTAAAACAAAGATTCAATATTGTTTCAAAGGACTGAAGTTGAAAACTATTCTTCACCTCCAGAAAGAGAACTGATTAAATTCTTTTTTTTTTGCTGAGGCAATTGGGGTTAAGTGACTTGCCCAGGGTCACATAGCTAGGAAGTATTAGGTGTCTGAGGCCAGATGTGAATTCAGGTCCTCCTGACTGCTCCATCCATTGCGCCACTTAGCTGCCCCTGATTAAATTCTAAGTGCATATTAAAGCATACTTAAAAAACAAAAACAAAAAACAACTTTATTTGCATGTGTTTGTGAGTTGTTTGTTTGTTTGTTTTTTGTGCATCATGGCTAATATGGAAACATGTTTGCATGACTTCACATGTATAATCAATATATTGCTTGCCTTCTGAGGTTATTGGGGAGAAGAAACAGGGAATAAATTTGAAACTCAAATTTTTTTTAAAATGCTTAAAAATGTGTGTAATCAGGGAATATTTAGCAAAATGAATAAAAATATATTAAAGACTCTTTAGTGACCAAAATTGCTGAGAGAAACATCTTATTTGAACTGAGAGCAGATATGTAAATGATTAAAGAATGATAGTATCCCAGCTGAGAAAAAGATTCTGTACTTAAATCTTAGTTGTTCTCTACTTCATATGTAGTACAATAATTCTTGTACTTAAAATATCTGACTGAATATATGCTGAAGCAAAACAAATATAGGCATGGAAGGAAATGCCTTGCAGGAGAGATGCGGGGGACCATGGAGACAATGACAAGGTCTTTTGGAAGAGAAAATTGCTTAGTAATAACAGCAGAGTATCCTGTTTAGGGATTACCCTAAATCTGTATCATCATTTATATCATCAAGATATCACTATAGATATAAAAGATAATGCAATACAGTATAAAACAAACAAGATAGAGTTAAAGCTAAATAAAGACAATAGTATCAGGCTCTATGTTGGTGATTTATCATATTCTATGCCTGTAAAATCATCACCTGATGATTTCTCCATGTGCCTAAACTGAAATATTTTTCCTAGTTTTAGTTTTCTGAAAGAAGTTTAAAAAAAATCAGGAATAAATCTTTCTAGTCTAAATAAATATGAACTTTCTTAAAACCTCAATGTAACAATAGACCACATTGCTCCAGGGAGGATACAGAATATCTTCCTCCACTAAGGCAAAGCTTCTTAAACTGTGAGTTAAGGAAGTTTCATATGAATGTGATGTTCATGAAATAATTTATTAGCATAAAATGATGATTATTATTTTTAAATGCTTGATTTGCACACCTGTTTTATATATCAATATACCCAGGTCACGCAAAAATTTCTCAGGCAAAGAGGACTCAAGTAGAAAAAGTTTAAGAAGCCCCGCACTAAGGGACTCCTCGGCCCTGGAACAACAGATTCTATACCGGGGAAGCACAGCCTCTAAGGAAATAGGTAGGGCTCTAGAAGTCTGTAGCTCTTTACATTCAACCCTCAGACTCAGGAGGAAATCATTTAAAGTTTAAGCTTGGCTCATATATAAGGTTGCCCCAAATGAGGTAGAAAGGTACACAATGTATAAGAGATACTTATTTCTAGCCCATAAAAGAAATGCTTAAAACATGAAAGACTCATAAGCTTACATTGACAAGAATGTAAAATATTACACAATAATATCTAATCCCTGTTTTATTCTTCTGAGAGGCCAACACTCAAAACATCAAAATATAGTGGTACCTTGGTACTCATAGTTAATTGGTTCCATAAGGCACAATGAGTGGCAAAATGATGAGTACCAAATGAATCTTTCCCACAAGAAGTACATTTTCAGGCCACAGTCTAACCATTCCTCCCCACCCAGTTCCCTAAAGGGACAAGTAGGACTTCCAGATATGGAGAAATAAACTAGTACAGTCCTACCCAGCCAGTTTCTTCCCTTCTTTCCCTAACTCATTTTATACTCTTTCCCCATCCCATACCATCCAACCTTGGGGAAGGGGAGTAGGTCCTGGAAGGGGAAGTTATGGTCAGGCCCCATCCCATACCCAGAGCTCTGGTCCTCCACTGGGGCTTAGGGCTAACAGGAGTCCTGGGTCATCCTCTGCCTGGGCACCTAATGTTCCTGCCCCTGCTGCTGCTCCTCCTACTGAGCATGCAGGTCACTCAGGGCACCTTCCAGCACTATTGTTTAGGGAGCCAGGAGACTGTATGCTGCCATTATGCATCTATCCCAAGACAATAACCAAGTGACAAGTACTAAGCAAATGTCATTTTCTAAACCTTTTTTTTTTCTTGTCAAATGTGTTGAATACTGAATTCAATAAGTTTCACAGATGAGTGCCAAGGTACCACTGTATTAAAGCTTTCACTTTGGCTACATGTACTTTCAAAACGGAAAGGATCATGTCCTCTGGTAAACCAGCACATGGCTTGGGCACTTCCTGTTGGTGGTAATCTTCTATAAAAAGATATACAGGAGACTCTGCTTTTGCTAGCCAGCTCTGACTGATGGGCCCGGGAGCCCCTGTCCTTTCATTTCAGTTCAGGAGGCTCTGAAATTATATCATTTTTGGAATAGAGAATTGTCTACATTCCAGCTGTTACACCTTCAGATGATTGATTAACCCGTTAGAAATCAGAAAGAAAATCAGCAATTCCTGTTTAAAGAGAAAGATTAGGAAAGAGGCCGTCATATATCCTAAAGAGATCTTAAAGGAAGGAAAGGGTCCCACATGTGCAAGAATGTTTGTGGCAGCCCTTTTTGTAATGGCTAGAAACTGGAAACTGAGTGGATGCCCATCAGTTGGAGAGTGGCTAAATAAATTATGGTATATGAATGTTATGGAATGTTATTGTTACATTAGAAATGATCAGAAGGATGATTTTAGAAAGGCCTTGAGAGAATTACATAAACTGATGCCAAGTAAATAAGCAGAACCAGGAGACCATTGTACACAACAACATCAATATTTATATGACAATCAATTCTGATGAACGTGACTCTTTCCAATAATGAGATGATTGATGCCAGTTCCAATGACCTTGGGATGAAGAGAGCTATCTACACCCAGAGAGAGGACTGTAGGAACTGAATGTGGATCATAACATAACATTCTTATTCTTTTTGTTGTTGTTCGCTTGCATTTTGTTTTCTTACTCAGTTACTCTCATTTTTTGATCTGATTTCTCTTGTGCAGCAAGATAATTGTATAAATATGTTTATACATACTGGATTTAACATATATTTAAATATGTTTAACATATTGAATTGCTTGCCATCTGGGGAGGGGGTGAGGGAAAGGAGGAAAAAATCTGAAACACAAGGCTATGCAAGGGTCAATGTTGTCAAATTATCCATGCATATGTTTTGAAAATAAAAAGCTTTATTTAAAAATGAATAAAAAAATATAAAAAGAAAAGAAATAAAGAGACCATCATATGCAACTGTTTTTAGTGAAGTATAATTGTGAAATGTTCCACTGCATTTTATATACACATCCCTATCAGTATAGTAGAAATTTATTTTACAATGTAAGTTACTTCCATGGTGTCATAGATATAGAGCTAGAAGGAGCTTTAGGGGCCATCGCTTATAACCCCTTCATTTTACAGGTGAAGAAACTGAGGCACAAAAAATTAAATAACTTCCTCAGAGTCACATAAATAAGTATCTAAGGTAGGATCTGAGCTCAGATCTTTCTGGGTTTTAATCTTTGTGTACTATACCTTCTACTGACTTAGTATCTGGTATTTCGTTTGTTGTTCACATTTATTTTTCCTTAAGCGTTCTTAGGGAGTATGTGTTTTTTTTTTCTGCAGAGAAGGATGTGCTGGAACCAGTTCTAAGAGAACTCGAGGTTAAATTTTCAGTGTAGTCCACATCACTACAAGTCAGCAATCACTACCAATCAGGAGTTGGTTTATTGTTTTGTTTATTGTTTCAATTGAGGTAAGTGTCAATGACTCTGGAATGTGATCCAACAGCCAAGGTCTTGTCTTCTTTTTGGAAGACAATAAGACAATTCTAGAAACCCTGGAGATAAAAGTGTTGCTAGGTAAGGAGGGGGAAATCCCTTCAAATTCCAGCTCTAGCATCATCATTGACTTGATTTTTTGGCACAGTCTGGTGTTCCTGGATGACTTTCCATGTGTATTGGTTTGGGTTTCTTTCTGCTGTGTATCTCTGGGGAAGTTTTTTATACCAAGCCAATCTCTAAATTCCCTGAAGTATTTGTTACATAACACTGAGAATTTGTCATTGTAAAATTTGTGTCACAAGGTCAACAACAGCTATGATCTGGAAAGTATTTTCTGAACCATTTCAGCTTTTCTCACAGATCCTGGGTCAGAGGTTATCAAGATTAAATTCACTAAGTTATGTGATTCTCAGTATTATTATTTACTGTGTTTTCTTGGAGAGAGATATCAAGTTCAGTGATCTCATTAATGGCTCTCTTGGGAGGAAAATGTTTGGCATTAGTTATCTGGATAATAAATCATACTACAATCATACATATGGTAAACCACATTTCTAAATAGCTATTAGTTGAGTAAAGTCACATCCTCTCACCACAAAGTAAAACTGTTTCTGAAATTATAAATAAACTTGCTTGTATTATAAACAACTATTATGGTTATGGGACAGATAGGGGGTCTTTCTCAGTTCAAATCCAGCCTCACACACTTACTAGCGGTATGACTCTGGGCAAGTCTCTTAATCCTGTTTGTCTCAGTTCCTCATCTGTAAAATGGGGACATCCTGAAGAAGAAAATGGTTTTGCCAAGAAAGTCTGAAATGGGGTCACAGAGAGTCAGACTTGACTGAAATGATTGAACAATAATAAATTATGGTTACTGGTAATTACCATAGAAGAATCAAGTTTGAAATGCTGTATTTTATAAAATATGGGGCAGCTATAAAGAGTCGAACATAACTGAAAAATGACTGAACTCCAAACAAATAAAATATGACCCCCTAGAAAAGTTTCCTTCTCAGCAACATAATCTCAAATATACTTTTAGTGGACTCTAAAAGGGAATGATCTCAAATGCTCATTTAAAACATGAATATATAATTGCAGCATCATAAATATATGTACATACATTAAAAATAATGAATATTAAAGAAGATAGGTGGGAACATCAGACTTTTTTAACCCTGGTCAAAACATGTTTTGTACTTTTCATCACTGAAGCAAATGGGAAAATATTATCCCCAGACACCTGTATAATACACTGCACTCAGAATAAATGAGTCCAACATGAAATCATTTTAAAACATTTCCATCCACATGCCTTTTTATAAACAAAGTAGCCACTAGAAAATGCAAATGGAGTTAGAACTATGATGTAGAAGAGAATCATGGCCTGATTTCTTAAAGCATAATTATCCTTATGTCAGAACCTTAGTCCTTAAAGTGAAGAAAATCTTCAGAATAAGCAGAAAAGTGTTTTTTGTGGGTTTAGCTTTATATTTAAACAAGCTCTCCAGTAACATGAATTTTAAATAGTATTGCTTGTGTTGTGAGGTAAAATAGTATGAATATAGGCAACAGAATATCATGTAATTGTTGCTATTAAATTTAAGACCTTATCCCTGATGAATTTCATGGCTACAGAGGTAATATTCCAGCAGCATTGGAGAATAAATTCCTTTGTGGACAAAAAAGTTTGTGTGCATGCAGAAGTGAAGTATACATCTTATTATTCCATGTATATTGCCCTAAAATGCCCGTTCACCTAACAGGATCTTTTATTTAATCTCTTCAATTTGTGATATAAGCATTTTTACCAATATTGCTAGTTATGAAGATCACAGTTTTCCATGAAGAATGAGATTAGGACATTTGAGCCCCACATGGTAACTATAGGTTTCAACAGTGCAGCTTTCCTGTATTTTATCCACAAGAATGCTGCTTCTGGGGACAGCTGGGGCCAGAAAAAGGGACTGGAATCAGATAGAATTGTCTCTACATAATCAAGTTTCCCCTTTCCCCAAGTCAACTCCTATCTTCTTCATTCTTCTTCCTTCCCACCTAAAATAAAGTCTCCTAAAATTTTAATTCACAATTGTTCCTCCTTGCTTTTACTTTGAAATATTCCCTGTACAGATGTTGTGGTCTAGCTGAGAATTGGTACATATTTTTAAATGTAATTTATTTACCCAGGAAATCTTTGCTCAAATATAGCATCTGGTTTTCAGCGAGATTCTATCCAGTGGTCAGATTTTCCATCTGAGATTATGAAGCATAAAGGCAGGGGCAAAGCTAATTTCACATTGAGATCAGGAGTAGAAAATTAAATTTTGAAATTCTCAACTACTCCCTCTCCCTTCTTCTTTCTTGTCCTCTTCTATCTCTTCCTTCTCTTCATTCTTTCCTTTGGTCTATACTATTTTCCTTATAAACAATAGAAAAAATAAAAGACCCTACATTAAAGACAGTGAATATTTGACAGGCATTTGCCCAACTATTGACTGCTTAAAACGAATAATTTCTATTTTAATTCCTTTTCCAATGGATATAAGCTTTCCTTAATGTATGTTCCTTTTCATTCTTACTCATACACATCCTGTCCTGCCTACAAAAAAGTAAGGTTATATTGACAATTTGTGATGTTATTTCAACAATTTATTATTATGCAAGGTGATTGAAGCCTCTTTCATCTTGTCAGCACTGATTCCTCCAAGACAAGGATCTAGAAAATATATAAAATTTCAAAAACAGTTGGATTGTCATAGATCTTAGATGTAAAGTTAGAAAGGATTTGAGTTTATCTAGTTCACCCCTCTCCTTTTCCAAATAAGAATACAGGAAAATCATCCCCATTACTTGCCTTTGAGAAACTTGCAGACTCACCCATTGTTTTGATCTGAATCTATTATTTCATCATTGTAGGAAATTCACACTGTGGAAACTGCCTCTAACCAAGTGCTCTCTAACTTTGAGATTTGTTTGGGTGTACTGGGATGCTTAGAGATTCATTCATAGAAATAGCTGGTCTAGATGAGAAACAGAATTTGCAATCAGGACTTGGTGGCTTCAAGTCTATATAGCCCTCTGATAATAGCTAACATTTACATAGTGTTTGTGTGCCAGATATTGTGCTAAGTGGGTTAGCCACTATGTTATGATGTTTTTTTCTATATCTGGATTGGACCCATGATTTAACTGGCTTAGGAAACTCCTGGGTAGGGATCTTCCTCTACAATACAGATGTAGACATGATTCAGAATTATTATCTTAGAGAGTTGCCTGAGGACCCTGATATATTTGGTGACTTGTCCAGAGTCACAGTTTCAGTTTATGTTAGAGTTGGGACTTAATACTCAGATTTTCCTGATTTGGAGGCTAATTTTTTTTTTTTATCATTACTTCATGAATATTGCTGTGTGTGTGTGTGTGTGTGTGTGTGTGTGAGGTAATGATTGGCCTAGCGCCTAGCTCCTTGAATCCAGCAAATTCATTTGGCAGATTGGTAAATAAAATATCCAGACCCACAGATTCACAATTTTGGAAGCTCAGCATCAAGTCACTTGGTGCCAGTCCTGCTCTGACCTTGTACCATGTTCTTGTTTTCTTTCTTATATCTAAGCCTCTCTGCCTTGAATCCTGGTTCTAGTCATCAGTTTAATTTGTCTTGTTTCCCATGATAAATAGTCTGCCTTTAAAATGAGTTTCTATGGAATTAGAGTTCAACTTTGTTGTCCATAATCCTTATAAGAGATAGTCTTCCTTGTAAACTGCACATGAGTCAAGTTAATAATCATTAAGTGCCTACTATGTGCCAAACACTATGCTAAATACTGAGGATACTACAAAAAGCAGTTCTTGTTCTAAAAGTGAATCCTGTTACTTGCAACCAAAAAGTTCTGTTTTTTCTGTGCTGATTGTCTATGGGAATACCAACTTGCTTCCTTTTGCTAGACCTCCTGGATGCTATCGGTTCCCTTAGACCTCCCTGAATATTTCTAAGGCTCATCCTAATCACCTCTCCCACTTTGATTTAAATGTCTATTTATTAAGACATATCATTGGAGGCAAAACAATTCCTCAGGCAAGTGATCCCTGCCTGTTTATTTCTAGAGAATTGAAGATGTATGTACTCTAGGTCCTAGTGCTGATCGCTTTAGTTCAATCCCAATATGTAGGCTAAGATAAATATCCCGATAAGATTTGATTTTGCACCACATATTTGAGATGTAATTTTTAAGTGAGGAAATAGCAAAGGGAAAAGCACATTTTCAAAACAATGAATAAACAGGTTTGAGTTGAATTCTTGAAAAGAAGACTGGAAAGGTATTTTAAGGCCAGACTGAAGAACTTTGAATATCAAATTAATGAATCTGGACTTTTTTTTGTGTAGGCACTAGAGAGACAATCACATTTGAATGTGAAGTTCTGTATATGCTAAAAATGATATTTTAGGAAAATTTATCAGGTTACCCAAAAGGCATTGGGAAGATACATGGTGAGGAAAAATAAGCTTCTATTATTCATGATAACTTACACATAGGAAATATATGATCAGAAAAGGAGAGAGGCTGTTTATATAATAGAGTCAGAAATAAGAGATGAACAGTACCAATCTATACAATATTTTATTTCCTCGCAATATGCCTTCTTGAAACTTCCCTCTTTCTATTAAAGGCATTGTGTGGGACAGGATACTAGACCCCTTAACTAAATTGAGTACTTTCAGACATCTCCAGATACAAACAGAAAGCATTTATTCAGTTCTTGCAAGAAGCAGACCAAGCACACCAATTGTGCAGTCCAGCATGGTGTATTGCCATACTGGATTATATAGCAGAAAAAATGTGGGTACCTTCCCCCCATGTTGATTTTTAAAATCATTAGATGGATTGAAAAGGAAGTAACCATTGACCAATGGTCAACAATGCTGTCTACTTCTTGGGCGTCTTGTGACTTCCTTGAGTTTGACCTTTTCTACCCTAAGTGTTCTGAGAATAGGGAATTCCTGAAATTTAGGCCTAGGGTCTGCCTATTCCATCCTACAGTCTTGTGAGAAATCTTCACCTGGTCCTATTCAGTTCTTCCTCTTTATTTCACACCTTTGAAGATTTCCTCACACCATTCCTGATACATTTCTTCCACCAGGACATCCACACTACCTAGGCCTTCAGACTTATCCCTCTCTTCATTATCAACTGTAACCCACTCTCTACCACTTAGAATGGACACCTGCACATCAATGGAAGCTTTTACTGAGACCATTTTAGCTAAGAAATTTGAACTACTTTAGTGATTAAATGCATCATCCAAAGTAAGCAGGAAGGCTATTTAAAGCAATGAGCAGGAACCAGAGACCCTGCTTCCACCAACTCCCATTTGTCTTTTAAACCCCGTCACCACAGACCAACAGATTGCTATCTGGTAGCCAGTGTTATATGTGGAACTACAGTACTGGTGAGGCCCAGTGGCCTCAGGGCCATTACTACACCTCCCCTAGAAGCTGTATTCCATCATTCCCATCTCAAGCAGTCCAGATCCAACTTCTTTTGAGACAAAGGGATGAAGGTTTCATCTACTGGAGCTGCTTCAGACTGATAAAGGTCGAAGAGCTGGCCCTGCCTAATGGGATCTGGACTGAGGAGGGGAGACAGATGACTTCTAGGGGGTGTCAGTAGCATCCAGAGGGTGCTGAATGTTAGGATGTGGCATCAGATGATTTCAGGTTGACCAAGTAGTTGGAATTTCTTGGCTTGGAGTCTGGAAGATAACTCTCACAAGTAAATTAAAAATGCAAGGACTAAATATGAGCAAAAAAATAAATAAACAAAAGTGGAGTTAGTATGGGAGTTACTAAGGGGAGATGAGGCTATAATGAATAACTCTCATCCATACAGCTTTTCCTAGGGTAAATATCAAAGAACATTTCCCTAAAATTCTTGTTTTTGTTTCCTCAGAGGAGGAGGGGCAATGGGTAGAGCTTTGTGGCTTTATACACCCTGAAAGGAGTATTCAAGTGATCTGGGGTACAAGCATAATGTTTAAAAGTTATTAACCATTGGGTAGAGAGGATAACGTGCACAGTGGAGATAATAATCTTAAGATAAAGGCTATCTCCTTTAGCATAACCTCTGAGGTTTTTTTTTTTGTTTGTTTTTATTTTTTATTTTTTTGCTTTTTGCTGAGGCAATTGAGGTTAAGTGACTTGCCCAGGGTCACACAGCTAGGGAATATTAAGTGTCTGAGACCAGATTTGAACTCAGGTCCTCCTGACTTCAGGGCTGGTAGGCTATCCACTGTGCCACCTAGCTGCCCCAAACCTCTGAGTTTTTTCAGTCTTACAAGGGAAGAAGTTTACCCAATTAATACAGGTGTCAACAAAACCAAAAGCAGTTTGAAGCCCTTGCCAGGGGGCATATGTGCAAAATCCATCTGCCAGTCCTCCCCTGGTAATGTACTCCTTCAGTTAGGCTTCATAATTTACCTGGGCACAAACTGGGCAGACCTGACAGGTCTGTTTAATTGTTTTTCCTAGCTTGTGACCAGTGAAACTAGATTTCTCAAGGGATTGGAGAGCATTTATTTTCCAAATGAGTAGCTTGGTGTAGGCCAAAGAAAAGTTTCCACTGGCTGGTCTCTGGGATTAGAAGTTGGCTTGAATGTGTTTGAAACCCAGAAGGAGAAAGGGTGTACCCCCTTTCCTTCAAAAGGGCTTGTTTCTGGGAGTCATATGAGGAAGTGTAGGAATTGGGAATTGGGGAATTAATCATGCCATGGTCAGAGGCAAACAGGCAGCAGCCTGGGCGGCTGAATCTGTAAACCTGTTTCCCTTGGCCTGAAGTAACTCCCTCTTCTGTTGTCCTTTACAAATCAGAAGCAGAAGCCTCTCTAGGTCCAGGGACGGCTTGCAGTAATTGCTCCCCTGCATACTTAATGGAGCAATGTTTGGTTATCAAAAATTCCCTTTCTTTCCATATAGCTCCATAAGCATGCAAAATATGAAAGGCATATTTGGAATACATAGCTATTCACTGTCATTGCTTTTGCCAATTCTAAAGCTCTGATGAGGGCGAAAATGCTCTGAACCTGGTGGGGAGTTAGATTGGCCTAGAGTGAGCTTAGAGGCTTCCTCAGTTAGAAAGACTGTGGCAGCCACTGCTTTAAGGTGGGAGGGTCATCCCAAAGACACCAACTTTATTTGAGAAGCAGTAAAGTGCCTTAGGTAGGGCTAAGGCTCAGGAGCTCAGTTTAGCTTTCAAGGTCTTAAAAGGTCTTGGCTTGATCAGGGTCTTGAATAGAATCATAAAAGAGTTTGGCAATAACCAAAGTTAGATATCCAGATTCTACAAAACCCAATCATGCCTAGGAAAGTATGTAGCTGTTTCTTAGAGGTAAGTTCAGAGAGTGATAAGATTGCTTCCTCTCTGCAATGAGTAAAAGGGAGATGGGAGTTAATCCATGGCCCAAATACTTAACAGACTGATAGTTTCTTTGTCAGAAGGCCTACTTTATCTATCTCCCCAGGAAGCCAGAAAGTTAGGAGTTTTTCTGGCAGCAGCCAGAGAAACCTCCAGGGTTGTGCTGTAGATCAAGATATTATCTATATACTTGTATTGTGGCTCATGGTTTCTACTGACCAGTTACTCTGATTATAGAAATTTGCTAGAAGAGGAAAAAGCAGGGCACGATTATAATAACATCAGAACTGATCCTTCAGGGCCTCTGTTTAAGAGCACATACATGAATGGATAAAGTATCCTTAGCTCTGTTTGACAATCAATCACGAAACAATTCCACCTCATAGCCAAACTCAGGAATAATCAGATGGGAAACAAAGAAACAGAACTGGGAAACTGAGTCAGAAGGATCCCACCTTAAGCCAAGACTAAGGTTGTTCCTCCCAGCTCTTGCCCAGATAAGATAGCCATCTTGCTCAGATAAAGCAGTAACAGTTCAGGAAGGCATCCCTCTGAGTAATTCATGACATTTCTCTCAAATAGTGGGTTACTGACTTGATTCATCAGGCAATCAAACCCAAATTCAAACCTTAAAAGAATATCAGTTACAGTCCAAGAGATTTTATCTCTAATAGCAAAATCTGCTAATCACAGTTTAGAGCTAAATACATTATTTTAAAAGTTTACCAGGATTTACACACAAAAGATTTGTTTTAACATGTTTTTCTTTTCTTTTTCTTGAGTTTAAACTTATGCTGGTGCAAAGGACCAATCATTAAACAAGCTTATAGATTCTTAGTAAACACATTCCTTGTTTAGGAACTATTTATCCTAAACAGACTTATTTCCCAGGCTGATGACCTTGCTTATTTTGATGGTTTCAAGAAAGTTGATAAGCTTACAAATCACTGAGGAAGAGGCTGAGCTTGCTGTTGACTACTCCAATTATTCTTAGTGTTTTTGTGGGCTGTACTGTTTGATACCTCCCCCACTCTGTGATGGGGGAAAAAGGTGCTGTATATCCTCATACTTGGAGGTAACCTGATAAGTCTTTCACTTTATCCCTCTTGCTCCATAAACAGTAATTACCAATTTTAGGTTTGACATGACTCCAATAACTTAGTTAACAATTTTAGAATTTTCCTAATAGCCAAATAGTTTTATTTCCTCTTAATTTTCTAGCAAACATGAAAATACCTCATTCCCTAGATTACATTTACAAAGCATTATGAAACGGGATTAGAAAGGTTAAATAAACTTTCCACCTTCTTTTAGCTGTTCAGTTTATTCTGTCCCCAAGCTGTTACAGCTTTGGAAATTCTCAGGAAGAATTTCTGTTTCCTTAAATAAGTTTTCCCTTTTGTTTTTTTAGGGAGAAAACAAGATAATTCTTAGAACAGACTTTAAACTTGACAACTTTAGTTTTTGAGATTCCTTAAATTCTAATTAAATGTTCCAGACAAGTTGAATTGCCATTTGGTTATTTTCCAATTCATACAAACCATTTCTCTTTTGTGAGCCAGAAAAGGGTTAAGGTGCCAGGTTTTTTTTTTTTGTTTGTTTGTTTTGTTTTGTTTTTTGGGTTTTTTGTTTGTTTGTTTTGTTTTGTTTTATTTTACTGACAAGGACCTTAAAAGTTTGACTCTTGATAGCTCAAAAGCAGGTTGTTTGTTGCTAGTGTTTTTAAGATAGCATTGAACAGGGGCAGCTAGATGGTGCAGTGGATAGAGCAACAGCCCTGAAGTCAGGAACACCTGAATTCAAATCTGGTCTCAGACACTTAATACTTCCTAGCTGTGTGATCCTGGGCAAGTCACTTAACCCCAATTGCCTCAGCAAAAAAAGAAGATAGCATTGAACAGCTTTTTTGTTTTCCTAAAGTTCCCAAACTCTCAGATCTTCTGTTAACAGTCAGTAAAAAGAGATTATAATTTACATATTCCTTTAGTGGGTTTTGATTAGAGCTCCTTTGAAGCTGCTTTTACTATTATATTTCAAATAACAAATTTCACTAAACTGAGTGAATATATTTTCTTTCCCTCTCACCCTTTTGTCCAAGTATCCCTGCTGCAATAAGGGAATGGGGAAAGAGGGAAGAAAGAGAAAGAAACTATCTTTCCCCTATGCATCTTCCTCTTAGTCCTGGGGAGGCCTTAATTTAGTTGAATTTGCTTTAAATTATACACACACACACACAAAGATCATTTATCTCAACGTTGGCATTGTATGTTGGTCACAACTAAAAATCCATATAAAGTTACCAAATATGAAGCAATTATGTCCAGTAAAAAGTAACATTCATATAGCATTTGTTTTATGCTAAGCACTTTTGCAATCATGCGATCTTCACAATAACAATCACCATTATTTCTCTTTACAAATGAGAAAATTGAGCAGAGAAAAAATAATTTGCCATAAATTCCATAGCTAATACATATCACTACTGAAACAGAGAATGGTGGGCTTACCAAATGCAAAGGCTGACTGACTTTCTCACCTTACATTGCCATGCTGGGTACTGCAGGGGCACCCAGATTCTTCTCAGGCAATTGTTTTACAGAACCTGCTGAAACTGGGATAGGATCTCCCTTTGATGGTAGTTTCAGATGCCAGGGCTCAGGGAATGCTAACCATGGGGCCTGACCCCTACGCTATCCTCATTCCCTGAAGCTGGGCTGGGGAGGTGTTTGGTTAGGATTGTGTGGGGGAGTCCTCACAGCTGTTGCTGATTCCCCTATGTCTTCAGGTGAAGAAGAATTTGTGTTTCCTGACAGTTCTTTAGCATTCTTTTTTTCTTAATCTGATCTGAGATAAGAGGAGTTAGCAAACAGAGGGACTTGGGCTATATAGATCTTGTTAGCAATCCCCACCACTGAGATACACTTAGGACTTTGATGATTAGAGCATGCTGAATGATCAGGGTTGTGGAGAGGTTCCCTTAATACCTTCTGGGGTGCTTTCACAAAGGAGTAGAAGGGAATTCCAGACAAGATAGGAATCAAGGAAGGATCAGCAAAATGTTATGATTTACCTAGTTTTTATTTTTATTTTTATTTATTTTTTTGTTTTGTTTTTTACTCCCTTCTTTCAGAATGGGGAAAATTCCTGGAATTATCCCCAATGTCTTGCAATCTTAAAATGACTAATTGCCAAACTCCTTGATCATTGATCTCAAAACTTTGAGAATCTGCAAAGATGTGATTTTGGAGGTTCTATAATTTTAATAAGTTAACTTTCTTTCTGTCACCTCCAGTTTGACCAGAGCTGGGTTCCACAGGAAAAAGTCAGGCCTTTTCTCCTTTTTAAGGTGGGAGTCAAGGATGTTAAGAAATCTTTCCCAGTGTTCTAACTACAACATAGAAGTGTTTTTTTTTCCCCCTTGCTGGCTGCATTTTAAATCTTTTCAGGTAATAAAATCTAGCTCACAGAATAAATATGATGCAGACATTCTGCACAAAGACACAGATACAGATAAAAATGCCATGGAAGAGGACTGTCCCATCCCCACACAACATAGAAATACCTCATCATTTTCTATTTATCTCTCTCTTTATATTCCAGTAATTTATATTTAGAATTTTCCTCTGAAGATTTGGGTTTGGACTGCTCCTTCCTCATTTTTGCTGAAGGCTTCCCTTCTGGGAAGAGCAGCTACAATCTAATGACTAGTGATCCTATAAATCATAGAACTGACTTCTCCACTTGGATCGCCAAGTCTGATGAGGTCTCCCTCCATCTTGTAGTCATCCAGAGCACTCCTGCTTTGTGCTGTATGTCAGGACTTCCTTTTCTTGGATCAGCAAGATGATCCCAGGATCCCCTTCAGCCCAAAGGCACAGGTAGTGCTTTTACCTCTGGATAAGTTACCTGATTATCCTCACTCTCAAGCTTCTTCAGTGACTTTACTTCTGCTTTCTATTTTTATCAAATGCCTCCCCCTCAGGCTCATATTTCACAGAGAGGGAGTCTGGGAGCGATCTTGAGGATGGTTGGAGACTGTTTCTCAACCGGGCCCTGTGCTCGAGTCAGAACCCCCAGCTGTCTCTCTGGAAGTCATGTGATCCTGGATGAGCCCCCATAAACTGTGTGGGATAAGATGGTAGACCCCCTTACCCAAATTGAGTAATTGGAGATATCTCCAGATAAAAACAGAAAGCATTTATTCTGTTCTTACAAAAAGTGGAGCAAGCACATCAACTAGACAGTCCAGCATAGTGTGTGGCTCAGTGCAGAAGGGGAAACTGAATTATATAGCACAAAAGATGCTGGTAATTCATATTTAGATTCCTTCCTGTTGATTTTTAAATTCATTGGATGGACTGAAAAGGAAATAACCATTGGCCAATGGTCAGCAGTGCTGTTTACTTTTTGGAGATCATGTAACTTCCTAAAGCTAAGACCTAAGGTTTGACTCTTTCTGCCCTACAGCCTTCTGAGAATAGGGATCATAGGACTTCATGAAGCTTAGACCTAAGATCTGATCTACTTCACCCTATAGTCTTCTGAGAAAGCTTTACTTGTCCCATTCAATATCATGAATGAAGACTTCCTTGACTCTTGCTTTTCCCTTAACCATTCTACCCAATCAGTTACCTGCTTCCACATTGGCTTTCATATCTTTCCCCTTCTTTCCATAGTCATGGATGCTATGCTAGTTTAGATCCTTATTAGCTCTCCTCTGGACAATATATTGCAATAGTCTTTTACTCAGTCCAACTTCTTCCCTTCCTCTCATTCCCACATGGCTACCAAAGAGATATTACTAAAACATGGATATGACCATGTCATTTTTTTTTATTCAAAACATTATTTCTTTATTTTCTTTAGAAGTTACAAAATCTTCAACCTGGCTTTTGAGGTACTCTCTAATAGGGTTACCACATCCAGTTTTATTTAATATTAATTCCCTTTGGTCTTCATTCTAGTTCAGCAGACCTACTAACTGTTCCTATGGACAGCATTGCATTTTCTGTCTCTTTGGTTTTGCACAAACTGTATCCCCTTTCTGAAATCCAGTTTCCCCTCACCCTCAACTCTCAGAATTTCTAATTTCCTACAAAGCATAGCATTCAGGTGGAACCTACTGCATGAGGCTTGTTCTTATTCTTTCTGTAACTCTCTTTCCCTTGAAATCACATTGTAGTTATTGTATAGCTTTTGTATGTATTTATTCATTTACACATTGTATTCCTCAAGCTGAGTAGAATGTAAGCTTTTTGAGAACACAATCTATTATTTTATTTTAGTAGGCCCACCATTGAATACAATGTATTACAAGTAGTAGATTCTTAGTATTTGCTAACTTGAACAATAAGTTTGCTTCCAGAATGATGATTAGCTATTATTTGGAGTGTTTATGGCAGGAGGTAGACAAGAACTGTATAAAATGAGAAAGGTATGGATAAGTTGCAATTTGTATTGTGAAAGGAATACCTTGTAGCATCCAGAGAATCCCGAAGAAGTTTATTAATGTAAAGCAAATTGAGCTAAATTTTTTCTCAGTTTCAGATGCCTCAGTTTCAGACCTTTGCCTGAACCCAAAACTTGGAATGAGATTGTTATCTGAATAAACCAGGTATGAAGTATAATTTTCAAGTGCTAAAGCATATCATGATAGCTATTTTGTAGCATCTAATTGCTGAGACAAAAAAAAAAAAACCTAATTTCATTTGAAAAAATACTGTTCTAGCCTAGCTTAAGGAACCTTCAATCAAGATCAAGCCCATCATGTTGGAAGGTCCCTGTGTAGCTGACCTTTGAACTTTTAAAAATTGACTTATTCTTGGATTCCTAGATGGGATGTAGCCTACTAAGATGAGTAGTAGCTCCATTGTTAGATGCAATAGCCTAGGGGAGAAGGATGGAGCAGAGACATCTCCCTGGCATTTCTGATGTATATGCACCCCTAACTGAGTTGCATTTGTTCAGAATGGCCCCTAGGACCATTTAGAATGGCCTGGTCATTGTCATTTCTTTTCCAATTCAATCAGTGTGAGCTCAGAATGCTCTGTCAGAGGACAGACACAGGTAGTCCCTATGAACATTTATGAACATCTGGACTCTCAAACTTTGTGCATCTTGCACTTCTTCTGGGATAATTCAATTTTGCTTTTCTCATAGAGCAGAGCACCTTCTCTGATGAGGGCACACTGTGCTGGGCTGTCCTGTGTCATCATCTCCCATGTCATACAATCAATTCTAAAGTTCTTAAGAGAGATTTTGAGTGTGTCCTTGTATAGCACTTGTAGGGCTTATTCTGTGTGAGATCTCCAAAAAATAATCTTTTTTTTTTTTTGCCAAGCATACATTTGGCATTTTTCTCTCCACCTTTGGTGTCCACTTGATCCACCTAACCTCTCACCTGTGGCTCCAAGAAGCTGTAGCATGCATGTTGGCCATATCATTTTGGCTAATGGGGTAAGCCAGGTTGAGGGTAAGAGTAATACTGCAAGGTAGATGCTGTTATTCTCCCCTTTTACAGTTAAATTAAGTGTAAACAAATTAACAAGTTAAGTGACTTGTACCAGGTTCACTGAATTTGAACTGATTCCAGGTCCACAGTGCCACCCCTAGCCTCTTGAGTGAGTCTATACACCCTTCAAACATGTGATAAGAGATAGAAAAAGAGCAAGGATTCTTAAATGTGTAAAAGGGGTTTCCAAAAGACCCTTATACTTAAATAACTTTAAAAAAAAAGAAAAGAAAAGAAAATAGAGGGAAAAGGAAATGCCAAATGAAGTCCCTTAATTTCCTGAAGTCTTGTTGAATCTCCTTGGTAAAAGGACATAGACAACAAGAATATGTTTTAAAACAAAAACAAATGAAGCACAGAAGCACTTGAATGCTGAGAGGGAGTCAACATTTTCTCCTGTCTTTTAGTACTCTTTTTACTTTCACCTATTTTTGTCCCTTTCTTCCAGCTTTTCCATAAGAAGTAACATTGTGTAAAGGATGGAAAGTCAGCCTCAGAGAAAGGTTCAAGTCATGTCTCTGACACATACTAACTGATCAGGTACAAGCCTTTTAGCCTGTCCCAGATAATTCTCTAAGACTATACTTTTCAAGACAGTTGTTGATCAGAGTTCTCCCCATGGATGAAATCACCAGACTGGGAAAAAAAGAAAAGAATAATTTCTTCTTCCCACTATAAAATCACTTTTATTGGAGAGTAATGAATTCTATGCAGTAGAAAGGCAAAAATATATTAGAAAAGGTAGGGAACACTGATGTACATTTACAAATGTTCAATACCAAAACCAGTTGTTATTTTGCTGTTCAAATGCTCTCTCACAACACGTTAATGCAAAGCCAAGAATTATATGGGAGATTTCTGATCCAGGGTTTAGTATTTTTTGATGTCACTTCTACAAAGGGTATTTTAGGTTTTTGCTTAGTCTAAGAACTTGACAGCTCATGGAACATCCTTATCCAACCAAAACCTGCAGTATCTAAGTTGAAAAGTCAGGCTAAATATATCCCATACATTCTTCCTGAATTTACTTATGCCTATCAGATAGATGACCTTTAAACCCTACTCTGACAGTTGCTTTTAAATGTTCTTCATGCCCTTCCTTAAATGTGAAGTGCTCATACCTATTAAATATTATTTATTTACATAAAACCAAATAAAAACAATTTAATGTAAAAGCACTACAATACAATAAGGAGGGCTGTTTAAATCATATGCTGTCCTAATTTATTTAAATTACATATAACTATGCATTCTATAGTGTTATAGTCACAATTTCCTTACCAAAAGAACAAAGATACCAGCTAAGTAATGCCTACATCTCATTTCTAACTATAAATATCTTTCAACTTATCCTTCAATGATTTCACATGGGTATTTTTCATTCCTGATCCTATAATTCCATGTAGGATTGAATAAGATGCACTAAGCTTTGACAATAGGATTTAAATAACAAGTATGACCCAGATTTCTCTTACATGAAATCTTAACATTTGCAATGTAGAGATTTATTCATGTTTTTGGAATTTTTTTTCTCATGAGTGGTCAGTTTTTATTTTTTAATCAATCATTAAATAAACAAGATCAATTATTTCTTTTTTTTGTATTTATTTATTTATTTTTTTATTAAAGCTTTTTATTTGTATAACATATGTATGGGTAGTTCCCCAACCTTGATCTTTACAAAGCTTTCCAATACATATTTTACCCCCAGTCCCCTCCCCTCCCCTAGATGGCAGGAAGTCCAGTACATGTTAATAATCTTGAAATGCTTGAGAAGTTATGCAAGAAAAATCCTATCTACAAGAAAAAAAAAAAGAATCAGAGAAAGGCAACACAATGCAAGCAAATGTCAATAGAGATCATGAAAATGTTACGTTGTGGTCCATATTTCATTTCCCTCTCTCTGGGTGTATATGGTTTTCTTCAGTGAACAATTGGAACTGGTTTGAGACAATTCTTTGTTGCAGAGAGCTATGTCCATCAGAATTGATCATCATGTAATACTGTTGTTGCTGTGTATGATGATCTCCTGATTCTGCTCGTTTCACTCAGCATCAGTTCATGCAAGTCTCTCCAGGCCTCTCTGAAATCGTCCTGCTGGTCGTTTCTTACAGAACAATAATATTCCATAACATTCATATACCATAATTTATTCAGCCACTCTCCAATTGATGGGCATCCTTTCAGTTTCCAGTTTCTAGCCACTAAAAAAAGGGCTGCCACAAACATTCTTGCACATGTGTGGCCCTTTCCCTCCTCTAAGATCTCTTTGGGATATAGGCCCAGTAGAAACACTGCTGGGTCAAAGGGTATGCACAGTTTGACAACTTTTTGATCATAGCTCCAAACTGCTCTCCAGAATGGCTGGATCCATTCACAGTTCCACCAACAATGTATTAGTGACCCAGCTTTCCCATATC
>JAJPUD010002790.1:233961-244679 GCA_023553655.1 Myrmecobius fasciatus
TTCACTATTTTTATTTTCTAGTGAGTTGGTGATTTTTTCCAATTCACCAATTTTGTTTTTCAGTGAATTGTTGTCTTTTACCAATTCACTATTTTTATTTTCCAGTGAGTTGGTGACTTTTTCCAATTCACTAATTTTGTTTTTCAGTGAATTTTTGTCTTTTTCTGATTCACCAGACTTATTTTCCAGTTTTTCACATCTCTGTTGCAGGGCGATGTTTCCTTCTTGCACTGCTCTCAGTTTATTTCCCCAATCTTCTTCTAGCTCTCTTTTGAGATTCTTTATGCAATCTTCCAGGTAAGCCTTCTGAAAGGGAGACTAGCTTAAGTCCACCTTTGTGGCTTTATCTGGGATTGTTTTCAGAATCTCAGGATCTGGGGACTGTTCTAGTTTCTCTCCATAAAAGCTGTCTATGGTGAGAGCTCTCTCCTTCTTGCTCATTATGTTTAGCTGAGGTATCAGTTAACAGGAGGGAATTCTGCAGCCCCAGCAGCAGCAGGGGCAGCAGTGGCAGCAGCAGCAGGCGGGATTTCAATTTGCCCTGGGGCAGTTTGCCGAGTTGACTTCCGGTCTGGGGCTGATGTGGCTAGATCCGCACTAGGACCACAGTTTCAGCTGCTCTCAATCCACCCTTTATCAAAGGTAGACCTGCCAAAGCACCTGCCCGCAAGCAGAGCAAAGTGGCCCAAGGTTCTCCCAGGGACTGGCAGCCTAAAATCTTCTGGTCCATCCCAGCCCCAGACTTGCACCCCGGCTGCGCCCTGGTGTCTGAGCGCTGGGAGCTGCTCGATCCCCTGCCCGTCTAAAACTGACCTCAGAAGTTCTTTCAAAGTAGATATTTGATAGAAGCGCGTTGTAGTCCAAGTGTTTGGTGAAGCCCTCACTCCAGAACCAGTTCAGAGGCTCAGTTTGTCTGTGTTTGAGGGAAGGTCTCAAGAGCTTACAGAGAATGCTGTCTGCAGTTCGCCATATTGGCTCCGCCCCCCCCCAAGATCAATTATTTCAAGAGAAATAAATGAGGATGTCATGAGATCCAGGCACTTAAAAATTAATTATTTCAGAATGAAAATTCTTTTCTTTCCTACTTAGAGCAGAAACAAGTTATGTGATCTAGTACGCTGTAATATTATAATTTTCTAGAGGAGAGGAATCATTATTCAGCTTGTCTAAGAGTTTATTATCAAAATACTTTTGCACTGATAGAATGCTTCTCCTCCCTGAAGGTATGTGATTAAAAGTATGTATGTGACCTTGTTTTCTGAAATCTAGCCTACTCTTACTTCAGTGATCCCACTTTACTTTCAAATGATTTACTATTAGGAGCCTGTTTCCTTATGTGAGATCACTCTATCCCCATAAAAATAAAATAAATAAATGATTTGTGTAGAATGAATTGAAGGATCTTAACACATATCTTTACCCCTCTCTTCCACCATCTCCTTGAAACTGTCCTTACTGAGGTCAGCATCCTAGTAAATATCAGGGATAAATATAACGATACTTCATCTTGAATGATAATGCATTTCTTCAGCCTAAAATCACATGAGTTTCTTGGCTGGCATATCACATCATTGATTCATATGCAGTTTGCAGTACACTAAAACTTATGGAACTTTAAGGAAAACACTGGCAGCTGCCCTTTACCATGCTGGATCCCTAAAAGTTGTTATACTTGTATTCTTTAATAAATCACTGAATAATACCTATATATATCTATGCATGAAAATAAACTTTCTCAGGAGAAGAATAACAGATTTTATTATAAAAATATTGTTAATATTTTAGATTTGACCTATTAAGACAGTCTCAGACAGGAAAAGAGCCTGGACTTGTGATTTCAATGGCATCAGGAATTACAATGCAAGGAATCTTCCTCTACAAATGTAGATCAATATCTTCTGTGTAATTTATAGTCTGAGACAGTTACAGAGAGATTATATGACTTTCCTAGTACCACATAGTCAGTGTAAATCAGAAACAGAACCTGAATCCAGGTTTTCTTAGCTTTGAGGCTGATTCTATATATGAAACCATGCTGCCTCTACAACTGTAAAAGAATTTTCATAGAAATGAAACATGACCTGAGTACACAGAGAGACATTTTATGTTCATGTTCTATTGTCATGACTGGACCATGACAGGGTTACAATCCCTGAAGGGGGACTGTTTTTCCATTTGTTTACATTTTTAATTCCTCTTTTACCAATCACTGCCTCTCTGGTGGACTTTCAATGCTGGTTGCTACTCCCTTTTCAGAATATTCATTTGCCTAAAGTAAGTAAAAAATAAACACAAAAAGAAACAAAGACAATATGTGTTTTCTGATATATAATAAATGGTTAATGGGATCACCACAACTGTCCTTTTCTTTACCCAGAAACTTGTAGTAGTTCTGTCCCACTTGATGCCAAGAGGGGAAACACACACACACACACATACACACACACACACACACACACAGACTCAGACCCCGACACATCCCCACCTCCACACATGCACTAAAACAAGGGCCAACAAATTTCTCCTTTATATAAAAGGATTTCCAGATCAGCAACTCATGAATCATCAGCCCAGTGGGAAAATTCTGTCACCACATAGCATGAGTCCTTCAGTCACTCACATCCAGAAGTAAGCACATTAAGTCAGAGAATATCTGTGTATGCTCTATATAACCTAACTGGAAAGACAAATTTGAACATGTTCTTAGGACTGTGCCCTCATTGACCATTCCCCATTCCCAACACTCCCCACCCCATTGAGAGAAGAGGATTTAGCTTTGACATGGAAAGAGAGTTCTTTTCATTCTTTGAGATTGGTGGGAAGAAGAGTAGGAAGGCTGAGGCCCAAGAATTAAGGAAAAGAGTTGAGGGAATATGTGTGTGGCCTTCTATTGAAAAAATGGGGAAATGGGGCTTGAGAAGAGAAGTAGTCGCTAAGATGAATGGAAAGATATTTGGGTTATACTAAAAGCTTAGTTGAGCATAAATATGTAATAAAAAGTGTGATTTCATCTAGGAACTTTTTTGAATATGTAATAGTATATTATTGAAGTATGACTAGTTATATATAATTAGAAAGCAAAATGCAAATATTTCCTGTTGAACTGGCTTTTTCTTCATATCCTCATTCTACTACTCTCTCATACATATATATATGCATATATATATACACACACACATACACACATATCTGTATATGTATATATTTGAGTAAGAAAAATGACATTTTATTGCCTAAGGTGACAGCTAACTGAAGATATCCAATTTCTAAAATTTTAGACCTCGTGGATTATTTTTAGTTTCTTTTTTCGTAGCTTTACTTCTGAGGAGAAACAGATGTACCATTTAGTTAGTGGGGATGTTGTAATTTTCTGGGAGTTTACCAATGGTCAAATATGCTTTTTTCTCCATGAGGCAATATTGTGTCATAGGATACAAGACAGATGACCTAAGTTTTAGTTCTTACTAACACTAATTGTATAATTTATACTAATTGTATAAACTGAGGGCTCTCCATTTCATGGAGCACTTGTTTTTATGTATATATGTATGTATTTATTTTGTGAGGCAGTTGGGATTAAGTGATTTGCCCAGCATCCCAAAGCCAGTAGGTGTTAAGTATCTGAGGCAGGATTCAGGGCTGATACTCTATCCACTGTGCCATCTAGCTATCCCTTCCCAAAGTATTTGTGAGAGAGGGAAAAAAAATCTTGTTAATCTCAAAACTTCTCATAAATGTCATTTACATTCTGATCCATTATTAGACTTGTGTTCTTGTGTTTCTTAGAAAAAAATATAAATCAGTTTGAAAACCATTTTAAAATGACACATTATGCAAAATTTTATTGTTTTTTCATTTATATTACAATAGTTTTTTGTTTGTGAATCTATACTTTCAAAAATATAAATATTTTATTTTTCCCCAATTACATATTAAAACAATTTTTAAACATTAAAAAAAAGTTTTGAGTTCCAAATTCTATCCCTCCCTCTCTGTTTCTGACCTCTTCCCTCTCCCTGAGCTGGTAAGCCATTAGATACAGGTTATACATGTGCAATTATATAAAATATTTCCATATTAGTTATTTTATATAAGAAGATGCAAATAAAAATAAAAGAATGAAGGAAAGTGAAAAATAGTATGCTTCTGTCTCTATTCAGACAATGTCAGTTCTTTCTTTGGAGGCAGATGGTATGCTTCATCATTAATCCTTTGGGATTGTCTTAAATCATTGTTTTGCTGGGAATAGAAAAGTCATTTAAAATTCTTCATCATACTGTATTGTTGCTGTGTACAACACTCTCCTGGTTCTACTTACTTCACTTTGCACCAATTCATGTAAGTTTTTCCAGGTTTTTCTGAAATCATCCTGCTTGTCATTTCTCATAGTACAATAATATTTCATCACAATCATATACTACAGCTTGTCTAGCCATTTCCCAATTGCTGGTGATCCCTTTGAGGAAAACTATTTTTTGAAAAAAAATCACTTTGTAAAAATATGTATACACATATTCAATTTGTCAAGTATTTTAATTAACATGTAGTATACTTCCTGCCATCTAGGGGAGGGGTGGGGACTAGGGGAGAAAAATTTGTAACGGAAAGCTTTGCAAGGGTCAATGTTGAAAAATTACCCATACATATGTTTTGCAAATAAAAAGCTTTAATTTTAAAAAAAAGAAAAAAAAAAGAAAAAATCACTTCAACATAGTAATACATGTACATGTTAGTTTTGGAAAGACTAGCTTGATTTGAAGTCAGGAGGTCCAAAGTTACATATTAAATCTGATGCTGTCATTTTACTTTTCAAAGACTCAGTTTCCATCTGTAGAATCAAAAGAAATATGCGTGATCTGCCTTCCTCATACTGAGGAAAATCCTTTTTTAAACCATAAAACCTTATAGAAATATTTGGTGTATTTTTTTAATTATGTAAATTATTAAACTTACTCTGACTTGAGTAACTTGAAATCCATGAAATAGATTTGACTAACAAACACATCCACCCAGCTAGATCTCAGAATTACCCCCAGTTCTTCCTTCTTCATCTCCTCCTATCCATCCACTTGTTGAGTCTTGGTGATTCTATCTCCATAATATTTCTTGCACATGTCCTCTTCTCTCTACTCATACAACCATCACTTTTTGAAGATCCTCTCTTCCTACCCTGCAACAATGGATTTTTAGTTAAACTCTTGGCTACAAGTCTCTTCCCTCTCTAGTCTATCAAAACTTCTAAAATGCTATTCCTAAAAGGCCGGACTGTCTGTGGTTCTATGATTCTCTGTCATCTGCTGCTTATGAAGCTACTGTGAGTCCCCCTTAACCCCAGGTCAAGTGCAAACCCCTTTGTTTTTTAAAGCCTTTCTCTTTCTGGCTCCAGGATTCATTTCCGGCCTTTTTTGCATTATTCTCCACTTAATCTCTGTTCCAGTCAACCTGACCTACTTTTTGTTTCCTGAAACTGGCATTCCTTCTTTTGTCTCTGGGCCTGTGCAAAGACTCCTTCTGTTGGAAATATGTTTTCTTCTCACTTTCACCTCAAAGAACCCCTGCTTTCCTTCAAGACTCAAGCTTTTATGGGATCCTCCAATAGGAAACCTATCCTGATTGTTTCAGTTGCTTGTGCCCTTTCCCCATAAATTACTTTGAATCAAATTTGTATGTGTAATTCTATTCCCCTAATCGGGCTCATCGGTCCAATTTATCTTTGGAAAAGGCAGTTTAGGCCTCCAGGGGGTGGTAGCTATGAGATTCAAGGTCCTAGCGGGCAATCCTCTGGGTATTTATCTTCCTAAACCTTAGCTCAGAAGTCTCTTGTTGGCTTTTCTTTAACTATCAAACAGCAGACTCAATTCTTTAGCAAAAGCATTTATTTAAACAGCATAGCAAAAATAGTAATCTGCAAGATTTCCCCTAACTGCAGGTATGCATTATCTCTCAAGTATACCCAGAGTCTGGGAGGGGTTAAGTGAATATGAACTTACAGTAGTGTGGGCCAAATGCAAGGAACCCAGGCAACTCATAAGTCTAGATCACTGGGGCCTCTGATGTACTTTGTCTTTCCCGAGTTTGCTAAGGTACTGTTAGTGAGCTTTTTCAGTTAGTACTGACTCTTTGGGGCACTGGAGGAGCTACCCTGTTCCCCTATGGCCCCTGTCAGATGGTGCTAGGGAATCTGCTCTGCCCCTGGGCTAGTTAAATAGGTTAGAGGGGACAAGTTCTCTGACATTGTTCATAGTGTCTGGGTCCGATGGACTGAACCCCTAGGCCCTGCTGTGGTCACTACTTTGATGAGTATTATATTGTGCTGAGCATTTTACAAATATTATCTCCTTCCATCCTTACACCAAACCTGCAAGATTATTATCTCCATTTTATAGTTGAAGCTGCTGAGGCAGACCAAGGTTAAATGACTTGCCCAGCAGCACACAGGTAGCAAGTGTGTGAGGTTAGTTTTGAACTCAGGTCTTCTACCTACAGTCCCATCTAGCTACTTTTATTCTACTTTCAGTCTTTGGTGTGGATGGTGAGTTTTTATTTTCCTTAGCTGCAATGCTACCTTGTTTTTCCAGCTAGTGTGCTACAATAGTATTTCAGCTAAGATAATGATCCTTAATTTGGAATCGGGAGAAGCTTCTTTCCTTCATTTGCTTCAGAGTTGAGCTCTGAAGTTGTTTGTCACCTGTTGGAAGGAGATGGGGAGGCTCCCTTTTGACCACTCCCCTTGGATCAAAGCAACTTTCCAGAATAAGCCACTCAGGTTTTTGTTGTTGTTGTTTTGTTTTTGTTTTTTTAATTTTTCTGGTTACTCTTTTTTTTTTGAAATATACATTCTTTATGAATCATGTTGGGAAAGAAAAATCATAACAAAAATAATGGCACTACTATCAAAGTCTGTCTTTTGCCTTTTCCTAAAGTCTCTACTTACTTTCTTTCTGTCTGACATTTTCAGTGATGTCTGACTCTATAATATCATTTTTGGGTTTTCTTGACAGAAATACTTGTTTGCCATTTTCTTCTTTGGGTCATTTTACATATGAGAAAACTGAGGCAAACACAGTAAGTGACTTACTTAGGGTCACACAGCTAGTAGGTATCTGAGAAAAGATTTAAAGTCAGGAAGAAGTCTTCCTGACTCCATGACAGGAACTCTATCCATTATTTCATCTAGCTGCCTATAATTGTGTCTCTCTCTTTGTGCCTCTAGACCTTGGTTTATAGCAAAATGCTTTAAAATACTTGTTGAATGAATAAATTAAAGCATAATAAAAATAGAAGTCCTATGAAGATTTTGTGTGTGCATTTCACCTCAAAAACTGTGAAATATCTGAGACACAGAATGGAGAGTGGACAGAGCTAGCTTCAATCTCTTTCTCTGTGACTTGCTCAGGGTCACATAGCTAACAAATGTTGTGTCTGAGTCTGGATTTGAACTCAGGTCCTCCTGACTTCAGGGTTGGTACTCTACTATAGCATCTAGCAGCCCCAACAATATAGTCTTTATGACTAAGAATTCTAGGAAAAGTTGGCAGGAAATGTTTGCATTGATAGTGTTCATTTATTTAAAATTTCCTATTCTAGTACATTTTGAAGTCTAGTCCCTATTCCATGAAAACTATCAATTTTAATAACAACCCTTGAGAATAGGTCTCCAGAGCTAGTAAAGATTGCTGGTGATACAAAGAATGCCATTTTCATTCTTGGTTTTTTTTTTTTTTTTTTTCTAAATGCTTCCCCCTCCCCAGATTGCTTTCAATATTAGAGTGACTATCAGTCAATATCAGAAAAAATTTTAATAATTAGACCTAATAATCATTATATGCTTATTAACTGGAATTAGCATGCAGATGCATAAAATAAAATAGATTGCCAAGAAACCATTTTTATTGAAATGAAGATGTATTTTCCCCAAAATTCACAGAATCTCTTAAATTTGTCCACAGACTTTTTGGGAGTTAAGATCCCTGCTTAGAGAAAGATCACTAACAGATCACCTAGAACTGAAGAATGAATATCATGGCCTCGAGAGGCTAAGAGATCTGGACTTTTCTAGCCATCCTATTGTTATTCATTCTGTGTAGGTTTGAGATGAATTCATTCAATATTTCCTCTAGTCATCTCTCTCTTCCATATTTGATACCTATATTGTTTCATCTCTCAGAAGAAGATGCTTTCTGTCATTAGTCATGTATTAGAGTCAGTGTGGCATAGAAGGTATGCGCCTAGAGAGACCTCAGGGTTATGGTGACCTGAGAGCAAGCACTATTTTTGACAGACTCCAGCTGTGTGACACTGGCAACTTGTCTAACCTTTCAGTGCTCCAGGAAAGACTCCAGCAAAGATTATAAATTGAATATCTGCACTGGTAGATAGTTTTTCTCATTGATAGTTCTCTCTCTCTCTCTCTCTCCCTCTCTCTCTCTCTTTTGCTGAGGCAATTGGGGTTAAGTGACTTGCCCAAGGTCAAACAGATAGGACATATTAAATGTCTGAGATCAAATTTGAACTCAGATCCTCCTGAATTTAGGGCTGGTGCTCTATCCATTGTGTCACCTAGCTGCCCCAATAATTCTCAACATTGAAAGAAATTAATCAGTAAATATTTATCAAATGCCAGCTCTGATTGTCACTATACTAAGTGCTAGGGATACAAAAAAAGAGGGGTGGGGTGTGGAAGAAAGTCATTTGAGAAGAAATTTCTGGAAATACTTTTTGTATAACTAAGAGCAAAAATTTTTTTTAAATTGATATATATATATATATTCTTTAATTGGTAATATCATTTCTGCTATGCACCCCTAAAGATTGGATAGCTTTGTGGGGTCATTGTCCCTTGCCACTTAAGTACTTCTGGAAACAATTAGACATGCTGATATTTTAATAATAGCCACAGATAATTCAAGGGTCTGGAAAAAATAAGTAATCATGTTTACATTATTAAGGATAGTGTGTACATCTGTGTATTTTTACTTATATATATTCCTAGTTAAACATTTACAGAAGGTATACAATTTGTTTCAAACAATTCATTCCAATAAACCTTTAAGTTTCTGTACATGATTATTTTTCCCACCAAGTAAAACTCTTTTGCCATTATATCTAGTCAGTGCAGAATTGGTTATCACATTCCTTTTGGGATGTGATTCTTGCCAAACTGTGGGTAGGACTATTTTTTTTTAAAAATCCAACCCACACTTTTTATTTTTGTACTCTGAGAACTGTTAGCAAATTAATTAGCATTTTAAAAGCTATGGTAATGTACTGTATCTAGCCTCCTTTCCCCAAGTCTTTTCTCCAGTTTTTATTTGAAGTAATTGTTAGGAACACATTTCAGTGCCAGGAAGGTAACTTTCCATACAAGGAAACAATTTCCTCCTACGCTTAGTCAGAAGCCCAAGACCTTGTTTTTGCCATTCATGATTCCAGGTAATTGCATTATTTGCAGGGACTAACAAACATTAGTCCTGGGGAAATATAGAAGATAGCAAAGACATAAAAGACCAAGGGTATAGGCTGAAGACTCTAATCCCAGCCTGTCAGTACTGTATCTCTAATTTAGTTAATCAACAAGTATTGATTAAGGGCCTACTATGTGCCATGGTACTAAGCATTGGGGATACAGAAAGATAAAAAAGATAATTATTGCTCTCAACAAGCTCATGGTCTAATTGGGGAAACAGCACAAAAAATTGTGTTCAAACAAGATATGTACAATTAATGGAGTCATGTTTGTTGTTTAGTCATTTCAGTCATATCCAACTCTTCCTTGTTGTCTCCATTTGGGGTTTTTATCGGCAAAGATATTGGAGTGGTTTGCCGTTTTCTTCTCCAACTCATTTTACATACAAGGAAACTGGGGCAAACACAGTTATGTGCCTTACCCAGGATCATACAGCTAGTAAGTGTCTGAGGCCAGATTTGAACTCAGGAAGAGTCTTTGTCACTAGTGCTCTGTGCACTATGGCACCACCTAGTTTCCCCTTCCCACTCTCGCCCTCAAGGAAGGAAGGCATTAGTATTTTTAGGAAGATGGGAAGGGCTTTTTGTAGAAGGTGGGACTTTAGCAGTGACTCAAAAGAAGCCAGGAAATTTTAGAGGCAGAGATGTGGAGGAAGAAAATGCCTGGAGTTAGGAGATGGAGAATCTAATGGAAGGAACAGAAAAGAGGTCACTTTCACTGGATTATTGGTGGGGACAGAAAACTGGAAAGGGAGGGAGGAAGGGAAAAGATTATGGAGGAGCAAATATAAGAAGATCTTATATTTGGTCTTGGAGTAGCAGAGTCAAGTTTGTCATAGGAGCACCACATTGACTATATATGCTCTTTTAAAAAGTACCCCTTCACATTTTCATCTTTATGACTAAAGGCACAAATATATTCTCTATCCCCAAGGCTCAGGACATTGAAGCATAGGTCTCTCAAATCCTAACCTTTTCTTCACCCGCTGCCTCCAAAAGTGTTTTGTCAATTTTCTTTTCTCTATAACATCTTTTAAATCTTCAAACTTAACATTTAACTAATTCCTGATATATTTTTTTTAAGTTCTAGCTTAAGTCTCGATTCCTTCATGAGGCTTTTCTTGGCTGACCCTACTCCTGTTCCCTCCCTACTCCTTTCTCTGGGTTCTTTTAGTATTGGGGACTTCAAGTCTGGATAGTTGTGGAAATGGTAGCGCCAATTCCAGAAATAGAGAAGTTAAAGGGAGAGTAGT
>JAJPUD010002790.1:244689-287688 GCA_023553655.1 Myrmecobius fasciatus
AGCATGCCCTGAATTTATTAGTTCTTTGTGTTCACATCTTCTTTAGATTAAATTGAATGTAGTTATCTTTGTGCATAATGTATCTGCCTTGTATTTGTAAGATCTTTTAGAGAAGGGATGGTGTTGTTGATTGCTGTCTTTATATTCCTAATATGATACCTTGCACATAGTAGATGCATAATACATGTAAAATGGCACTTGAGCAATTGCCATGTTATTTTGATCATTATATTTAAAGAAATTCAATTTTCCATGTGTAAAGTGGTAGAAACATAAAGATGATGAAAATTGACATAGTATCAATCCAAAAGGAATTTGCAATATAGTAAGAAGATAAGGAACATACACAAATAAATATAATGCAAATTTAACATGTGATAAGTAAGTGGGAGAGGTCAATTAGAAAGATATGAGATTGAAGGAAAAAAATAATAATGTGCTGGTAAATGATTAACAACAGGTTCTCTATCAGGACAGACTTTCATATTTACTCTTTATTAGTAACATGTTCTTTACTTTCTCAAATCTAAACCACAAACAAAACAACAAATTAGTCCCTAATTTGTAACATTTGTGGATTTCTATTATGTATATATATATGTATATATATTGAAATTTTTAATAGACTCAGAAAATAGCCTCTGCAAACTGATTCCAATATCCTTTGGAAGGAAGAAATGATTTCTAACTGGTGGGATTTGGGGAGTAGCATAATAGGAATCAGAGAAGGCTTCCAAAGAGAAAGAACCCCTAAGGGAATATTGAAAAAAGAATAATTTCAACAAGTAGAAAAGTGGAGGGAATCAATAAGGAACAGAGAGTGTCCTTTCCAGGAATGAGTGATAGCCTACAGAAATTTGTGGAAATTGGAGTGGACAGAATAGTGTCTGGAAACAACCAGTAGTCTAAAGTAATTGTTTCCAATTTAATTGAGTAATAAGTATTGTTTTGAAGTAAGTCTGGAAAGGTAGATTGTACTAGATTGTGAAAGAACTTCTAATGTAAGGAATTGATTTGTTCTATCCTAAGAAATGAGATGCCATTGAAGGTCTTTTATTTAGCATGGTAAATTATGGAAAAGTTTGAACTTTATTAATATTCATCATCCTTAGAATGAGATTATATGATCTCTAAGATTTCTTCCAGTTCAAAATCTTATAATTTCATGGACACCAAAGAAAAAAGCTTTATAAATCAGTAGCTGTTTTCATGCATTTTTAAGAATCAATTGAATTATGTGTTTACAGTCAAACATATGCTCTTTGAGGACAAATATTACATTTTTTGGGTCTTTGCATCTATCTGCAACAACCAACTTGCTACCTTGCATATAGTAGTCACTTAAAAAATTGTTTAGTTGAATTGAATTATGAGGTGAAGTGGCACTATGGTGATTATGCAGTTAATCTGATCCTAGCAGACAACCAAAGAGAATAATTAGCTCCCAGTGTGGATTTTTGGACTAATTATCCTGTTTGCTTGCCTAACAGATCAAAATAAATGGATAATTGCCACATTTATAGTTTGTGTTGCTTCTACATTGCCTCTATGAACTTTCTTTTGCTGAATAAAAACTTTCAATATCAATCAATCAATAAACATTCATTATATATCCTCTTTGTGCCTCTTTATGCAAAGTGTAGGGATAATAAAACAAAAAAATTGAACAGTTCTTGCTATTGTAGAGCTTACGTTCTATGGGGAAAGATGATATACATATAATTATGAGTACATGTAGAATAAATATAAAGACAAGGTAGTTAGGAAAGGAGAGCATAAAAATTGAAGATATCAAAAAAAAGTTTTTGTGAAGGAGGTAGGACTTAAATTAGTTTTAAAGGAAGGGAGAACTTCATTGAGGGAGGGGTGAGGAACGATTTATTCCATGAATGAAGAATGATCAGGGAGATGTGAGATACAGTTCTGATAATGTATGAGGAACAGAGAACAGTTTGGCTAAACCATAGGTTGTGTAAAAGGACACGTAAAATGAATCTGACAAGATACGTTCCATCCTGCTAGATGGCACAGTGGAATGTGCCAGACCCAGATTCAAGAAGACCTGAATTCAAATACTGCTTCCAACACTTCCTTAATGTATAACCCTGGGCAACATACTTAACTTTAACCTGCCTATTCCTCATTGGTAAAATGGGGATAATAATAGCACCTATTTCCAAAAGTTGTAGTGAGGATAAAATGAGGTGATTTTATAAAGCACTATGTAAATTTTAAAGTTCAATATCAATGTTAGCTATTATTATTTAAAAGTCAAAACAGGTGTTTCTTAGCTTATCATCCATCCCTGTGCATATTTACAACAAGTATATTTAATAGGGGTTTTGCATATCAGCTTGCTAAGATAAAATGTGTCAAGGATGTTAGTGAGAAGCTTCCAAGAGAATCATGATGTCACAAAATGAAAGTGTTTGGAAAGATTGGTGTAGATGTGGACATTTCATAATTGGTTCCAATAGGCTAACCATATATTGAAGAAAGGCTTTTTTATTAGCTATGGAAGGATTCAGATAGGCTGGACACTTTCAACTATATATTCCCTTAGTCTCATTTGCTTCTGTGGTATATCAGTGATTCCTTTACTCAGAGCATCTGGTGAAAGGAATGTAATCTCCAATTTGGGAAGCTTCAAAAAGTTGGGAGAGCCAGTTACACAAAACTGGGAGTAGGAACCTACCCTGGGTTTCTTGTCCTTCACAACATTGATGCCTTAAGAAGCAAGAAGAAATCTTGAGAACTGACCTTCATGACTCCAGTCCAGTGGAAGGATTTATCTTGTTATGCTAAATCTGGACATGGACTTGAATCAATGCCATGTAGGAATTAAGCTAAATTTTCAGTCTAATTGCTGTTATCCCATCCCCATCCTCCCCACCAGAGACTGCTGTGGCTTAGGATGTTATGCCCTAAAATGCTGAGGGGGAATATTTATATGTTTATTCCTGATATATCTATGATTAAATATCCATTCATAAAAGCCAATTGGTGTTAAGAGATTAAATGGAAATTAGGTACTGGTCACTGGTTATCTAAATGAAGTAGGATTGCAGTAATGAGGGCCCAAAGCTGATGAAACTCATTCCCTCAAGGTACTTCTCAGACCTGAACCTGAGAGAATGGAACAAGCAGCAGCCATGCTACTCATGCATGATTCTATTGTACCTATAGAGGTCAGCACTTAGAAGCAATGTGAAATGACCCATTTCACAACCCTGGACTCTGGAGTCCCATAGCTTATATGGCTTTCTGCTTTGCTCTGTATATGATGTTTTGTCTGCTTCCTCTGTATCTTCATTCATTTGGTTTTTCTTGCATTTGGAGTGAACTCTTGGGTGATAATGGTTTACATTTAGGTGGTTCTGTAGTCTTCTGGGGCTTGATGCAATTAGCAAAATGTTATCTGCAAACAGGAACATTTTCTAGATTTCACTTTCTATAAAACATCCCTGATTTTGTCAGGGTTCTGAACTGGATATTCTTTTTTTCTTTCTTTCTTTTTTTTTGTTTGTTTGTTTTTAAATTAAAGCTTTTTGTTTTTCAAAATATATGTGTGGACAGTTCTTTAACATTAGACCTTGCAAAACCCTGTGTTCCAATTTCCTCTTCCTTCCCCCATGCCCTCCCCTAGATGTCAAGTAGTCCAGTATATGTTAAACATGGTAGAAATATGTTAAATCCAATATATGCATACATATTTATACAATTATTGTGCTGCACAAGAAAAAAAGAGAAGCAAAATAAAATGCAAGCAAACAACAAAAAGAGCGAAAATGCTATGTTGTGAACCACACTCTGTTCCCATAGTCCTCTCTAAATGCTTTTCCTCAAATAAGGCTAGATGAGCTCATCTTCAGTCAAAGCAGATGGCTTTCTCCATCACTAAACAATTAGAACTGGTTTGAATCATCTCATTGTTGAAGAGAGCCATATCCATAAGAATTGATCATTGTATAATCTTGTTGTTGCTGTGTATAATGATCTCCTGGTTCTGCTCATTTCACTTAGCATCAGTTCACTTAAGTCTCTCTAGGCCTTTCTGAAATCATCCTGTTGCTCATTTCTTATAGAACTATAATATTCCATAACATTCATATAGCATCATTTTTTCAGCCATTCTCCAAATGATGGACATCCATTCAGTCTCCAGTTTCTAGCCACTACAAAAAGGGCTGCCACAAACATTTTTGCACATGTGGGTCCCTTTCCCTCCTTTAAGTTCTCTTTGGAATATAAGCCCAGTAGAAACACTGGATCAAAGGGTATGCACAGTTTGATAACTTTTTGAACATATGAATTGTATATTCTTAATGACAGTGAAAAACACATCTGAAGAACATATATTTTGGTGTTTTATGCCTTGATTGGAAGGTTGTCAGATAAAGTCATCTCTGTTCTTATATTTTTCACATAAAATTGTACAGTTTATAAATGGGAGATATCAATCTTTCTTCTTAATCTTTGTGTGTGTAAGAGAGAGGGGAGAGAGAGAGAGAGAGAAAAGAGAGAGAGAAAAGAGAGAGAGAGAATGGGAGGGAGGGAGAGAGAGAAGAGAGTGTTGTGGATACATTTGGAAATCTAATAAAGATTTTGGGCCTTTTTCTAGACTATCTTTAAATGCATTAAATATAATATGTAGAATTGCGAAGGTAATAAATCATATTGAAATATAGTTATCAAAATATTAAAACAAATCAAAACCTGAATTCATATATCCCTCAGATTAAGAATTCTTGCTTCCTTTCTCTCTAGTTTCTGTTCTTAACTCTTTGGACTTTTTTTTTTATCATGTATCAGCTGCCTTCTCACACTGGACAGTTTTTCTGTACCATTTCCCATAAACTTTTTTCATCTTGAAAGAGCCCTATGCCCCAGTAGCCTTTTTCCCCATTTGGTCAGTTTCTCTAAGAACATACATTTTAAAGAAACTCCTGGGTTAGTCATGTTCACATTTTTATTTCTCTCTGTTGCTCTGCTCTTGACTCCACCCCCCAATACATTCTCCAAAATGACTACCTTTCATCTTACCTCCCCCATATTTTTTAGGTACCTTTTATATGTTGTCTTTTCCTATTACAACATAAGCTCTTTGAGAACAGGAACTTTTTTCCTTTTTAAACTGGTATTGGTATTCCAGCTTTTAGATGCCTCATACATAATAATGGCATAATAAATGCTTGTCGAGTAAGATAGTACTTTGCTATGCCAAATTAAGTGTTGTGTTTGTTTGGTTTTTTTAATAGTCAATAAATTCCAACACTTTTTCTTCTATGTCTTCTGATGAAACTATTTGTAAAGATAAAGTTGCTGTAGAATTATACTCATGAAAGCCTATGTTCTCCCTTCTTATATCTCTATCAAGAATGGATTCAAGGCATGCATAGATCATTTTCAAAAAAAAATTTGCACAGTGCCTGGCATATAGTAGATGCCTAATAAATGTTTATTGATTGAAATGGGAAAAGATGAAAATTCAATTTAATTTAATTTCAATTATTCAATTGAATTCAACTATTTGATTTAATGCATTCATTAAATGTGTACCATATAATAGGCACTCTGAATACAATTTAAAAAAGAAACAATCCCTACCTTATGCAGCTTATGAGTTACTTAGAGTAAACAAGATGTACACAAATAAATAAGTCTAAAGTACAAAGTAAAAATAAAGCAATTTTTGGAATGGGAAGGAAGAACACAAATAACTGGGGTAATTATGAAAGTCAGACAGAGGGAAAGCTCCCATATATGCAAAAAATATTACCAGTTTTTATAGTAGCAAAGAACTGGAAGAAAAGTGGGTGCCCATCAAATAAGCAGTAGTTAGACAAATTGTGGAATATGAATGTAATGGAATATTTTTGTGCCATTAGATAAATAAGAGCACTTAAGTTTTTACTATATTCCAGGCACTGTATTAAGCACTCATATAGATACAACCAAACAATATAATTGATACCAGAAAAGAGTCTACATTCTAAGGGAGAGGATATCACATGAAGGGAAGCTGGAGAAAGGAATGGGGGATTGAATGCAGGTGCAAGGCAGCTTGTGAGGAGGAGGAAAAATCTGGAGAGTGAGCTGAGGTAAGATGATAAATATGAAGAATCCAGAGAAATTTGAGAAAAATGTATATGAACTTCTACAGAATGGAACTTCACCATGAGAATATTTTGCCTAATAACTTTAATAATATAAAATAAAATAATATTGAGAGAACTCAATTCAGTGTCCAATTGAGACTTCAGAAGACATGTACCTCACATTTTCTCTGTCAAAATAGTGCAATATAGGTATGGAATTAGGCATACATTTTCATTGTGGCCAGTGTGTCAAAAAGAGGAGTATGCATTTATCTGAGAATCAACAGGGAACCAGTGGAGCTTTTTGTGCTAAATAACATGGGCAGATTTGTGCTTTAGGAAAACCACTGTGGCAACCCTTTTAAAGGATGGACTGGAGACAAGAGACTGTAGCCCTGGGGACCAATTAACCAGTTATTATAATAGTCCATGTGACAGTTGATAAGGGACTAAATTAGGCCTTATGAGTGATGAGGGCACAGATAGATATAAGAAATGTAGAATTATATTGAATAGGATCTGGCAGCTGATTGGCTCTGGCAAGCAAGGATAACAAAGAGCTGAAGGTTACTTTAAAATTGCAAACATGGGTGAATGGAAGGATTTTGCTGATGACCCCAACAAAACTGAAGTGAGAATAGTTTTTGTAGGGGAAAATAAAAAGTTTTCTTTCAGTTGTTGAGTAATCTAGCCTTTGTAGAGTGTCTCTGGTACTTAAAAGACAGATTAAAAAGCTTTATGTAAATATCTGGGGTCATTCCATAGAGATGATAACTGGAACCCTGAAAACTAATGAGCTCTACAAATAAAAAAGATACAGCTATAAGAATCTCCTTTCAAAGGGAAGTATTTACCTAAACTAATCTATCTATTTAGTGCTATACCAATCAAACTCCCAAGAGATTATTTAACTGACCTAGAAAAAATAACAACAAAATTCATCTGGAAAAACAAAAGGTCAAGAATTTCAAGGGAATTAATTAAAAAAATGCAAATGAGGGTGGCCTAGCTGTACCAGATCTAAAACTATATTATAAAGCAGTGGTCACCAAAACTATTTGGTACTGGATAAGAAATAGAGTAGTGGATCAGTGGAATAGGTTAGGTTCACAGGACAAAATACTCAATAACAATAGTAATCTAGTGTTTGATAAACCCAAAGACCCTAGTTTTTGGGATAAAAACTCACTATTTGGCAAAAACTGCTGGGATAATTGGAAACTAGTATGGAAGAAATTAGGCATTGACCCACACCTAACACCATATACCAAGATAAGGTCAAAATGGATTCATGATCTAGGCATAAAGAATGATATTATAAACAAATTAGAACAATGTAGGATGGTTACCTCTCAGACCTGTGGAGGGGGAAGGAATTTGTGACCAAAGAAGAACTAGATGTCATCATTAATCACAAAATAGATAAGTTTGACTATATCAAGTTAAAAAGTTTTTGTACAAACAAAATGAATGCAGACAAGATTAGAAGGGTAGCAGTAAACTGGGAAGATATTTTTACACCCAAAGGTTCTGATAAAGGCCTCATTTCTAAAATATATCGAGAATTGACTCAAATATATAAGAATTCAAGCCATTCTCCAATGGATAAATGGTCAAAAGATATGAACATACAATTTTCAGACAAAGAAATTGAAACTATTTCTGGTCACATGAAAAGGTGCTCCAAGTCACTATTGATCAGAGAAATGCAAATTAAGACAACTCTGAGATACCACTACATACCTGTCAGATTGGCTAAAATGACAGGAAATGATAATGATAACTATTGGAGGGGATGTGGGAAAACTGGGACACTGATACATTGTTGGTGGAACTGTGAATGGATCCAACCATTCTGGAGAGCAATTTGGAACTATGCTCAAAAAATTATCAAACTGTGCATACCATTTGACCCAGCAGTGTTTCTACTGGGCCTATATCCCAAAGAGATTTTAAAGGAGGGAAAGGGACGTGTAAAAATGTTTGTGGCAGCCCTTTTTGTAGTGGCAAGAAACTGGAAATTGAAAGGATGCCCATCAATTGGAGAATGGCTGAATAAATTATGGTATATGAATGTTATGGAATATTATTGTTCTGTAAGAAACGACCAACAGGAGGATTTCAGAGAGGCCTGGAGAGACTTGCATGAATTGATACTGAGTGAAATCAGCAGAACCAGGAGAACATTATACACAGCAACAAGACTATACGATGATCAATTTTGATGGACATGGTTCTCTTCAACAATGATGTGATTCAAACCAATTGTTCAGCGATGAAGATAGTCATATACATCCAGAGAGAGGCCTGTGGGAACTGAGTGTGAACCACAACACAGAATTTTAATGCTTTCTATGAATATTTCCATGCATTTTGTTTTCCTTCTTAGGTTGTTTTTTTCTTCTCTTTCTAGATCTGATGTTTCTTGTGCAGTAAGATAACTGTATAGATATGTATATATGTATTATATTTGTCATATAATTTATCCTATTTAGCATGTATTAGATTACCTGTCATCTAGGGGTGGGGGGTGGGGGGAAGGAGGGGAAAAGCTTGGGAAAAAAGTTTTTGCAAAGGTCAATGTAGAAAAATCACTCATATGTTTTGAAAATAAAAAAGCTTTATTATTAAAAAAAAAAGCAAGGGAAGTATTCACTCACAGTAAGTCCCACAGCAGATTTGCTATAGAAATCTTTTTTTCCTTTGCCCTCTAAAATAGAAGTGACTTGTCTGTGCTGCTACAGGCTTTAATCACTCACATCTAGTTGAATTAACTTTGTAAATGCTTTTCCTCAAATAAGGCTAGATGAGCTCATATTCAGTCAAAGACCTTCTTAGGTCTTTGATTACTTTGGGAGACCATACTGCTTTTATATTGACTTCAATATAAGGTCATCCAATTTGTCAGGATTGTAAAACTTTTGATCTTCAGATCCTGACTTCAGATCCTGTCAGATTTAAATGTTGACTAAGGGAAGGCAATATGTGCTTTTCTTGGTTGATGTGAACTCTAAAAAAAAGGGTTGTGTCATTTAAATTTCATAAAAAGGAACACCTCTCCTTTTTCTCTCAGCCAACAGCTTTACCTGATAAAATCACTAATGTAAATAAAGTATACTGACCTTACCTCAAGGCAAATAGAAAGATTCCAGATTCTTCTTTCTTTTGTTCTTTGTTTTAAAAATGTTCAATAATAAGATAGTGTAAAAATTAAAATTATCCATGCTCAGTAAATCTTGATTCTTGTACAAATATATCCTTGTTTCTGCCAAAGTTACATCAATGGATTGCTCCATGGCATCACTCTTCCTCCCTGGGACTTCCCAGACCAAAAGTCCCTTCTCTCTATTTTCCCTTATGTGTTTACTCTCTTCTGTTAGAATGCAAGCCCATTGCAAACTGGAATTGTCTTTTCTCTTTTTGTATCCCTATTGTTTAACAATGTGTCTGCCATAAAAAGGCTTTAATAAATATTTGCCATTCATTCATACTATGGATTATTTTTTCAATCTGTTATTTATTTTCTTTAAAAGAGGAAAAAGGATTGCAAATGATGTTTGGCAGCTATGTATTATAATTATGGCACAATTAGACTAATTTTCTATTGTATCTATGAATTTTAAGTGCCTTAAAGGGAAGTCTTCCTTGGGCACAGTGTTATTTTTTTCATTCTTACATTTCTGTTTAATATTAAGAAATTTAGATGATTCAGTATTGTGGAGAAGTACAGTTGCATCTCCTCTTCCAAATTATGTCCAATTATGTTTTAAAAGGGTTTTTGGTTTGTTTTTAATGGGAAAAACATTTGGATGATGTTCTCAAAATTAGAACACTGAGGAATTATATTACAGTATAAAGAAATCTGAACTTTTTTTCAGGTTAGTAGTGTGGTTTATTAGCCTATAGGCCTCCTTTGAAATGTGTGGAATGATTTAATTAGGGCAGACATTGGATGCTCTTCTATCCCATTTTTTGTCTTGATATTCTTGAAGAAAGAATTGTAATTACAAAATTCCATTTGTGGATTGGGGATGTCTGGGACCTTTTTTTTTTTTTTAAAGCTCTAGACAGTTAGCCTCTGTTCCTAAACAAGTTCTCTGCTAAAAGCATGACTGACTACTCATGGGCTTCCTTTAAAGTTTATTTCAGTTTTGAAAGTAAATTGAGAGGAAAATGTTTTTCGTTTGGGGATTGAAAGAAAGGACATACTATTGTTGCAGAATCATGAAATAAGGTCTAGGAATTTAAAATGGGATGGGAGACAGAGGATGGGAAAGAGGAGGTGGCATTTAGGCTAAAATAGAAAGTCAACAAAATGACTCATATATTCATAAATTTGGAAGTAGAAGAGATGACAGAGGATCATCTGATCAACATCCTTGATTTTTCTAATGAAGAAAACTAGAGCCAGGGAAATTGTGACTTTAGAGGCAGCCAAGGTAAACAAGTATGCAGAGTGCTGAACCTGAATTTTTTTAATGGCATAGAAAGAAATAGAGTAGCCACAGGATTTGTAATAGTTAATCACTACTCCTTTTTTCCTTTCTCCCAGTCCTCAGAATGCTTGACATTCCACCTTCCCCCAAATTCATCACATAAGGTCCATTTGGAATCAGTCAATCAAATGAGGAAGCTAAAGAAAAAAAATCCTCAGTCCATTTGAGAGAAATAACATAATTTAATAATTGGACAGGAAAAAGTGAATCAGACACATCTTTGAACTATATCTCAAAATATTAACTTTGTCCTCATACATCTCACTTAGGTAAAAATTACCATTTTCCTTTGGAAAGATTCAAGATCAGTTTTATTTCCATATCACATGTGGGCCAGCCAACCACATGGTAACAGCCTACAGTTTGTCCTTAGCCCCTGATGATTAGACAGTAAGACTGGCCTTGTGGTTTCTATCACTCTGTGGACTAGAGGGGTAAGATTTGCAAGATATGAATTCAGATTCCTCATTGTAAGCCAGTTGTGTGGCAAGTAGTAGTCATTTTAACCCTTCTGAACTTCAGATAACTCGTTAAGTTATATGTACAGTGATACATGCAAAAATCTATTCCTGTCAGTATTTTTTTTTTTTTTTTGCTTAGGCAATTGGGGTTAAATGACTTGCCCAAGGTTGCCCAGCTAGGACGCGTTTAGTCTCTGAGGACATATTTGAACTTGGGTCTTCCTGACTTCAGGGCTGGTGCTCTATCCACTGTGCCACCTCACTGCTTCAGTCAGTATTCTTTCTAAGGCTGCTTGTTGGAACATACATGAGGGTTACCATAAGGTATGTATTTTAGGGATATAAATCTTGTGGTCTGTAAATGGCTAGTTGTCTAAACTTGTTTGGATATTGTTCAATAGAAAGTACTTCTGTGAACAAGTGTGACTAGAGAAAGCTAAGTAGTATAGGTGATAGATTATTGGTCCCAGAGTTCTGAAGATCTAAATTTAAATCCAATCTCAAATGCTTACTATGTGTGTAATCTGAGGCAAGTTACTTAATCTATTTACCTCCCTTTCCTAATTGCAAAATGGGAATAACAGCAGCTGCTTTGTAGGATTACTGTAAAGATGAAATGAGATATTTGTAAAGTATTTAGAACAGTACTAAACACACAGACATATATGGGGGTATTGTGCTTTATTTTCATGTGTGTATATATATACATATGCATATATCCATATTTATATTTATATAATATTTATTCCCTTTTCTTTACTCCTTTCTCTTTTCTTTCTTTAATATTTATTCATTGAATTCTCTTTTTCCTTCTCATCACATATAAAGTCATGCAAAACATTTCCATATCAGCCATATCACTAAAGAAATGCAAGAAATAATTTTAAAAAGTGAGAAAAGCCTACTTCATTTTGTACTCAGACTTCATCAGTTCTTTCTTTGGTGGTAGATAGCATTTTTCATTATGAGTCCTTTGGAATTTTCTTGGATCATTATATTGATCAGAATAGCTAATTATTCACAATTGATCATTCTACAATGTTGCTGTTATTGTGAATATTCTCCTGGTTCTGTTCCTTTCACTTTGCATCAATTCATATAGATCTCTCTATGCTTTTCTCCCCTTTCAAGAAACCTTGATTGTAAGTTTAGTTCTGGTACTTATTAGCTATGGGACTATGGACAAATTTTTTTTTGATGAATCTGAGCCTCAGTTTTCTTAACTGTAAAATAGGAATAATAATATTTACAGTATCTCCTTCATGAGATGGCTGTGAATGTTTTAAAAACTATGAAGTACTAAACAAAGGTGAGTTATTATTTGAAAATAAAAATGTTTCCCTAAGCAAAATTATAAAATAAGCAAAGTCCCCAACCTTTTTCTGGCCACTTTTCTTTCCTCCATTTCTCATAAGAGGATACCTTTCCTTCCATTTCCCATAAGTAACTCAATGCTCTTTTCTTCCTCAAAACAAAGACTCATCTGACAGCTTCCATTTAAACTTTATAGTGAATTTCACAATTAAGAAATGGGGACTCACCTTTAGCTATTGTAAGTCTATTCCTAGGAGCTGCTGGCATCAGAGAAGCATAAACTGTCACTGGATTCTTCTAACTGAAGCTCAGGGATCTGACTCATCAAATCATAGTTTCTCTTGCCTCTCCTTTTCAATAAAAAATTGGTTAAGAGAAGTTATTAAGAAAGGGAATAGGGTAATTGGAAGGGAAGCTTGAGGCTATGTATGGAAGGGGAGAGATTCTCTATAAACATATGGAACTCAGCCCTTAGTTTTGTATGAATCTTTTTTATTTCCCTCATCTTCTACTATCTTCTATGCACTTCGTATACTTATCCTACTTTATCTATGGCTACTTCCTAGTGTCACAGGAGGCTTGGAATCTGGAAAACCTAAGTTCAATTTTGTCTTACACATTTCTTAGCTATGACCTTAGGCCAATCAATTTCTTCATCTATAAAATGAGGGAATTGAACTTGATGCCCTTAAAAATCCCCTTTGAGGACTAAATTTATGATTCTAAGGCTGAAATTCTCAATCATTCACCTTCATGTGCCTCTAAACTCTCTAAGTATGTTAGCTCCAGAAAAAAAACAGCCTAAAGTTCAAATCTTAACATTGGAAGAGATCTCACATATCATCTTAGCAAGTCCAACCCATATTTAAATAAAAATTCCCCTCTAAAACCCCTGCCAGTTAGTTACATATTTTGTATTTGAAGATTTCCATTGATAGAAAATTCAGTATTTTCTCTTAAGTACAGTTCATCATGGTTTCTTCATGAGTATTTCAGCAATGATCAAACAAAATCAGTTATTTTCCTTACTCTGCACAATCCAGGTTTAAATCTCCTATGATTGCTCACCCTTATTTCCAGTTTGGGTTCAATAAAACAGCATTTTCCCTGAAGTAGTTTACATTTTATTGGAGGAAAGAGGAAAAAATATAGGATCAAATGATCCTTTGGACTGAGGCCCAAAGAATGACTTGGTGCAAGTCAAACATGACTTCTAGTCATGGATTACATATTTAACCAGGTCAAAGGTATAGGCTGAGGGAGGAGATGGAATCTCACATATATGTGTTAAGGACCATGCCTAAGTGTGAAGGGACAGCACAATTCTCCAAAACACACTTGAAGAAGTTGCAAATTAGCCTTTACTGATGCAGATTTTGCTCATGAATTGGAAATGAAATAAATTGGAGGCAAGAGGGAAGAGGAGGGAGGTCAGAGTATGTAGCTGCCTCTCAGTCTCCTTGTATCATTATCATCCTCCTGCATGAAAGGATCTATTCTGCCGGACAGAATTAGCCACTAGTGAGTGGCTCCGGTAACAAATTGAGCCCAACATGAGGAACAGAAAGACAAGAAACAAAGAAGCAGCAGCCCTCGAGAGCTGTTCATGAATAGGATCCTCCCAGGAAAGTTTTTTCAATATCTCATGGGGAAGGAAAGGGAGAAGAGACCCGATAAGACTTTTTCAGTTGGGGTGATTAAAATGAACCAACACATCAAAGAGCAAAGCCAGGAGACTGAAGAGAGACTTATGAAAAATGCCTGCTCTGACTGCAGTCCTGCTTCTTCATTTGTCAGAAAGTTTGCCTCCATGACATCTCATAAGATTCAACACCTCCTACCATCCAAAGGATTAGGATGGAAAAGACTTTGATAGTGCTGTTTGCATTCCTCATTATGTGGACTCAGATAATAGCCACTTCACAATATTGACAAACTTACTGGACATGTTGTTGGGAGAAAAATAATTGGGTTCCCATAAAACAAAAAAAATGGGGAATTGTTAAGGATCACACCCAAGTGTGACGGGGCAGATCGATTCTCTGAAAGCCCCCCAGTTGTGAATTATAACTCTTGAAGGAATTGCAAAGCAGCTTTTACTGACAGATATTGCTTGTGAATTGAGAATAAAATAAATTGGAGACAAGAGGAAAGAGATCAGAGAGAATACAACTGCCTCTCATTCTCCTTGTATCATTATCATCCTCTCACATGAAGGGTTCTATTCTGCTAGTTAGAATTAGATCCCCAGCATCCACTAGCAGGTTGCACTCATAACATATATGGACCACCACTAAATGTGCCAGCTGGAACACAATTGTGTGGACAAGAGTAATATGTGATAAAGTTGGAAAGGTAGTCTTGGTCTAGATTATTAAGAACTTTGAATGCTAAACAGAGAATTTTATTTTTTATTTTAAGTTAGTAGGGAGAATATCTAGGTGATGTAGTAGATAAGAGTGCTAAGTTTGGGGTCAGGAAGACTTGTGTTCAAAAGTGGCCCTCATATACTTAGTAGCTGTCACTTTAATTTTTGTTTACCTTAATTAACTGGAGATGGAAATGGCACACTTTCAGTATCTTTGCCAAGAAAACTCCATGGATGATGGAATTATGAAGAGGCAAACACAAGTGAACAACTGAACAACAACAGGTGTGTCAAGCACTGTGCTACATGCTGGGTATACAAAAAGAGACAAAAGACAGAGTTTAGATTGATTCTGCTTGGTTTCAGTACATAATCCAGAGCAAAAGAAACAAGTTGTAAAGAGGTCAATTTAAGCTTGATGTAAGATAATCTTCTTATAAGTAAGGATTATTTAAAAATTGGGTAGTTTGCCTTGGAAAGAAATTTGACCTCCCTCATTGGACACTTTCCAGTATGATGGCCATTTGTCAGCGATGATAAGACTTTTCTGAAATCAGCCTGCTCATCATTCTTTTTTTTTTTTTAAATTTCTTTTTAAATTTTTAAATAATAGTTTTTTATTTTTAAAATACATGCAAAGATAGTTTTCAACATTCACCCTTGCAAAACCTCTTGTTCCAAATTTTTTCTCCTTCCCTTACCCCCTCCTCTACACATCAAGTGATCCAATGTATGTTAAACATGTGCAATTCTTCTATACTTATTTCCACAGTTATTGTGCTGCACAAGAAAAATCAGATCAACAGAGAAATGCAAATCAAGACAACCCTGAGATACCACTTCACACCTGTCAGATTGGCTAAAATGACAGGAAAAGTTAATGATGAATGTTGGAGGGGTTGTGGGAGGGCTGGGACACTGATGCATTGTTGGTGGAGCTGTGAACGGATACAGCCATTCTGGAGAACAATTTGGAGCTATGCTCAAAAAGTTATCAAACTGTGCATACCCTTTGACCCAGCAGCATTTCTATTGGGCTTATATCCCAAAGAAATCATAAAGGAAGGAAAAGGCCCCACATGTGCAAGAATGTTTGTGGCAGCCCTTTTTGTAGTGGCTAGAAACTGGAAATTGAATAGATGCCCTTCAATTGGAGAATGGCTGAATAAATTATGGTATATGAATGTTATGGAATATTATTGTTCTGTAAGAAATGACCAGCAAGATGATTTCAGAGAGGCCTGGAGAGACTTACATGAACTGATGCTGAGTGAAATGAGCAGAACCAGGAGATCATTATACACGGCAACAACAGTACTATATGACGATCAATTCTGATGGACATGGCTCTCTTCAACAATGAAATGTTTCAAACCACCTCCAATTGTTCACTGAAGAAAGCCATATACACCCAGAGAGAGGGATGCGAAATGTGGACCACAACATAACATTCTCATACTCCTTGATTGATGTTTGCTTACATTGTGTTTCCTTTATCTGATATATCGTTTGTGTAGATAAGATTTTTCTTGCACACCAATGATAAGTTTGGAAATATGTATACATATATTCGATTTGCCAATATTTTAACATAATTAACATGTAGTAGACTTTCTGTGATCTAGGGGAGGGGTGGGGAGTTGGAGGGAAAAATTTGTAACGGAAAGCTATGTAAGGATTATTGTTGAAGAATTACCCACACATATGTTATGCAAATAAAATAAAAATTAAAAAAAAAAAAGAAAAATCAGATCAAAAAGGAAAAAAAATGAGAAAAAACAAAATACAAGCAAACAAAAACAAAAAGAGTGAAAATACTATGTTGTGATCCACATTGAGTCCCCACAATCCTCTTTCTGGATGTAGAAGGTTCTCACCACCACAAGTATATTGGAATTGTCCTGAATCATTTCCTTGAAAAGAGTCACGTCCTTCAGAAATGAACATCATATAATCTTGTGTACAGTGGTCTCTTGGTTCTATACACTTCACTTAGAATCAGTTCATATAAATTTCTCCAGGCCTTTCTAATATAGAACAACAATATTCCATTACGTTCAAATACAATAACTTGTTCAGCCGTTCCCCAACTGATGGGCATCTTCTCATTTTCCAATTTTTTGCTACCACAAAAAGGGCTGCTATAGACATTTTTGTACTTGGGGGAACTTTTCCCTTTTTTTAATGATCTCTTTGGGATACAGACCCAGTAGTGATCAAAGGGTGTGCAGAATTTGCTAGCCCTGTGGGCATGGTTCCAAATTGTTCTCCAGAAGGGTTAGATCATTTCAGGTCTGAACTTTTTGAAAAAAAAATGTTAACTGTATTTCAGTTAGTCCCTATGTAAACAAAATATATTTTATATGATTAAAATTATTACTCTGAGAAAGGACCCACAGATTTTATCAGTTTGTCAAAGAGGATAGGCAGTCAAAGAACCACTAGTCTTTGAACCCCAATCTAGGGAAAACAAAAGGATGAGTCAGTCAGACAGTACCTGGAAGAATCAAATATTGACTCCATTTTCCTCTTTCTACTGTAGCCAGTAGTGAGCAGCTGGTTGATTCTGTAATTTAAGCTTTATCTGGCAAGAACAAAGCCTTTGCTGACAGCAATTACTATTTTAAATCATTTTTTTTTTAACGCGAGTAGTTGAAGTGGGAAAAGAGAAGAATTTTGAATGGAAAGTAATTTATATTAGGCTAAAAGAGGACATAGAAAGTGAAGAGAAAAAACATGAAGAAAGAGAATATGGAGATTATATGAATAAATATAATAGTTCTGCCTTATCCCTATATCCTATTAGTAGAGTGAAGATACTTTCCTGAGCACAAAAAATATTACAGTTTTGGTGGAATTACATAGAACAAAATCATTTTAAGATAAGAAATGTGTATATATACATGTAGGAAAATGTTAAACATTTCACATATATGTGCACATATATATATATGAAATATACACATATATGTGAATTTCTTTATAGTTTGCTTATGCCATACTTTTTAAAAACCAGAAATATAGGAGATCATTCATTCCATTCCTTCCCCAACAATTCTAACCTAGGTACTTACTAATTTCCTTATCTATCTCTCCTTCCCTCACCCTTCTTATGATTGATAATGGGGATCTTCTCTGTCATTTCCTCCTTTTATTTTCTCAATTCATCTTCCCCCTGTGGCTTGGATGCTCACTTGTTAGTCATGTTGTAGTGATTCTTCGGATATGGGTTAGATTTGATAGTCTGGAAAATATCTTCCATTCATTGAGATGGTCATTCTGATTCTGTGATTCTGGAGATTGGACAGTTTTACTTCTCTGCCAAAGCTACTTCACTTAGTAAAGTTACCGACAGGAGAAGAACCAAGGAATTACTGTTGCTGTCCACAGAATTCTTAGTTCCCAACCATAATTAACAAACACCTAATACATTACTAATGTTGCCTATATAGAACTAGACTCCTCCATCTATCAGCCCCTGGGAACCAAGAATTCTTTCAACAGAGATCGACACCTTTCCCAGCTATCTTCTGCTATCCAAGGCACAGACTGAGATTGCTATATAGCCCAGCTCTCCAAATCAAAAATAATTTTCCTACTGGCCTTCCCCAACTCTCCACTCATTCCCTCTCCAGCACCTATATGGCCTATCTCTGGCCATGCCAACAGTGAACAGAAGCTTGGGGGAAGAAGCACAAGGGGTCCCATTTTGCAACAAATTTCCATCATAGCAAGAGGAAAAGGAGAAGTGTATGCACTTAAAGAACTTAAAGTCCCTTCAGCTAGAATTGAGAATATTTTCCCACTGAAATAATGTTATAAAAGCATTAGGTTTCTATATCATTGTTAGTTAGAAGAAGGCTGTGCTGGATCCTCTGTACTTACTATGTGCATAGCACATAATAGGAGATTTTAATAAATGTTAATTGCTTGTTGATTGACTATGGAGGGGATTTTTTTTCAAGTTTGGTTTGGATTAGGTAGCCATTAAACTCCTTTCCCACTCAAGTGTTGAGATTCTGTGAATCCTGGATGACTAGGGATTATGGAGGGTTCCAAAGCAGTTAGATATGGTGGTGGGTCAATAGGACCACACTAGAAGAAGAAACAGAAAAAAGATGAAAAACAAAGTAAAAAAGTATCAACATAAAAATACAAAGTAACAACCAAGTTTGAAAAGAGAATTGAACAGACCAATTTTGTTTCCACCAATACACATTTAAAAAACTGTGTAACAGTAGTTATAACTGTAGTTCTTTTAAAGTATATATGAGGGCTATGTGGGGTTGCCATGGATTCAAACTATTCTTTCTATAGGAAAAGCTTTTCCCAAATTCTAAACAACCAAATTACAAATGAAACAAGGTGGTAGGATGAAAAAACCACTGGCTTTAGAACTGGACTTAAATTCTAAACAGCCAAATTACAAATGAAACAAGGTGGTAGAATGAAAAAACCACTGGCTTTAGACCTGGACTTAAATTCTGTGTCTCCTGCTTGCTTTCTATACCACATTAGGAAAATTGCTTTAAGCTCTTTAGACTCTGTTCTTTTATCTGTAAAATAAGAGGGTTAGACTGGAGTACATGTAACATCTTTTCCAGTTCTAAATCCTATTAAATTTTTGAAATGCAATCAGCCTGTGATTTTTTTTTTCCTGGTGGGTGGACACAAAGGTATGTAAAAAAGTAAGTTGTTTCATTTTCTTAATTTAAAACACAAATGGGATAGAAAGCACAAGCCTTAATAGTAGCATTTCCTTTTTTTCATTATTTAGGCAAACATTTCAGTTCTTTCACTAACAATCACTAAGTATGTGAAGTCTATTTTACCAAAACAAAAACAAAAACAAAAACAAAAAACCCACCACCACCAACAAACAAAGAAACAAACAAACCAGACCTAGATCATTCATTTACATTGAACTTCCTGTCCAAAAAATACCATTGAGATCTTTCCTAATGGTTCATTGTTTCTAATAATAAGTACATGGAAATAGTACACATTCTTGGTATTAAGTAAGTGTGGTCAAAGCCCACTCTACTCTAATCACAGTTTCCAATGGGAAGCACCAACAGCAAAAGAAATATTTCTGTACTATTTCCAAGCTTTCTATGTTAATCATTTGCTGTTGTAAAGGTATGAATGCCAGTTCATGAAACTACTTGATCAAGATGTGCATTTGCAAAATGATTCAAAGCTAGTGGCAGCTTATTCCAAGTCATAAATGAACCTGTCAACCAACAACTGTTGCAGAGGACAGTAAAAGAATTGGATTTATAATTTAATAATAATAGCAACATGGTACTCAATATAATAATATAGTACTTAAATATGCACCAATTACTATGCTAAGAGTTTTACAGTTATCTCATTTGATTTTCATTATAACCCTGAGAGGTAGATGCCATTAATTACTCTTGTTTTACAGATAAGAAAACTGAGGGAAATAGAGGTGAATGACTTCCCCAAGAGTCTGAGACTAGATGTGAACTCCCATCTTCTTGACTCCATCTGATGTAACCATTCACCTGCCTCTGCTTATAGGGTACTTCTTGGTGAGAAACTCCATTTGCCAAAAGCAGGTCAATATTTTCTCTGCAAGTTAGAGTCTAAAAGAGGCAAAAAATACTTTGCCAGAATGAAACAGCCAGCATAGGTCAGAAATAGGGCTTAAACTCAGGACTTCCTGGTTTCTGGTTTACCTCAGAGAGGATGAAGAAGTAGAAAAAAATCTTCAAAGAGCTAGATTAAGATCTTCCAAATTCAATTCAATAAACATTTGTTCACTAGTATCAAAGGTCCTCATAGGGAAGGTGGCCAAACATATGTAGAAAAATCACATATACTTCAGTAGTATAATTAATAAAACTTAATAAATGTTTATTGAAAATGGTCAAAGGATATGAACAGACAATTTTCAGAGGATGAAATTAAAACTATTTATAGTCATATGAAAAGGTGCTCCAAATCACTATTGTTCAGAGAAATGCAAATCAAGACAACCCTGAGGTACCACTTCACACCTGTCAGATTGGCTAAAATGACAGGAAAAGTTAATGATGAATGTTGGAGGGGATGTGGGAGGGCTGGGACACTGATGCATTGTTGGTGGAGCTGTGAACGGATACAGCCATTCTGGAGAACAATTTGGAGCTACGCTCAAAAAGTTATCAAACTGTGCATGCCCTTTGACCCTGCAGCATTTCTGTTGGGCTTATATCCCAAAGAAATCATAAAGGAAGGAAAGGGCCCCACATGTGCAAGAATGTTTGTGGCAGCCCTTTTTGTAGTGGCTAGAAACTGGAAATTGAATAGATGCCCTTCAATTGGAGAATGGCTGAATAAATTATGGTATATGAATATTATGGAATATTATTGTTCTGTAAGAAATGACCAGCAAGATGATTTCAGAGAGGCTTGGAGAGACTTACATGAACTGATGCTGAGTGAAATGAGCAGAACCAGGAGATCATTATACACGGCAACAACAGTACTATATGACGATCAATTCTGATGGACATGGCTCTCTTCAACAATGAAATGTTTCAAACCACCTCCAATTGTTCACTGAAGAAAGCCATATATACCCAGAGAGAGGGATGTGAAATGTGGACCACAACATAACATTCTCATACTCCTTGATTGATGTTTGCTTACATTGTGTTTCCTTTATCTGATATATTTTTTGTGTAGATAAGATTTTTCTTACACAACAATGATAAGTTTGGAAATATGTATACATATATTCTTTTTGCCAATATTTTAACATAATTAACATGTAGTAGACTTTCTGTGATCTAGGGGAGGGGTGGGGAGTTGGGGGGAAAATCTGTAACAGAAAGCTATGTAAAGGTTAATGTTGAAGAATTACCCATACATATGTTTTGCAAATAAAATAAAATTTAAAAATAATAAATAAATAAATAAATGTTTATTGATTGATTTTATTTGACAAAAAATGGCTTATTGATGTTTATTAAGCACCTACTGAGAACAAGGCTCTGTGCTGAAGATAGAGATACAAAGGCAAAAGCACTTCATCTAACTTTTAGAACCTTATCTTTAACCTGAATCGGGGAGAGGATGGGAAAGGAGTTAGGAGAAAAAACAGGTAATTTTTCAATCATGAGGGGAGACCACTGGCAGCTGAAGCCTCAGGTAGAGCCTTATTTAATTTTTTAATAATAGTTTTTTTTTAATTTTAAAAATACATGCAAAGATAGTTTTCAACACTCACCCTTGCAAAACAAGAGCCTTTTTTAAGAGGTAGCACTTGAGCTAAGCTTGTAATGCTCAGGGAGAAACTGAGGCAGTATCACACATTGGAGATTAGATAATACTTTATTGATATTAATTGGGAGTTCAGAATCAATAGCTATGGATTGGGACTGCTGGGACTCATCTCAAAGCACACAGTCCATTGTGAGTTTAGACTGACAGACATGCCAGCCAACTGATCTCAAGCAGGTCCACCAAATAGTAAGTTTGGTCACAGCACTCTTATAGGATTTTTTGAAAACAAAGGGTTCATGAGGCAGAAAGAGCAGAAGGAGGGATAGAGCACTGGGGGGAGGGGGAGAATTGAATTCCAGGAAGGTCTATCAATTCAATTCTGACAGGTAGGGCGTAAAGGAAGCTTGAGAAGGAACTGGGAGACAGGAAGTCTGAAGCCAAAAAGATAAGGGGTACATTGAAGTGGACCATCTGGAAGTTTTATGACTCCTTTGAACATGAGTCCAATTATTTCTGATGGTCAGAAGGAAGGAGGTGGCTATTTTTGGGCAGAACAATTAAGGGAAACTAAGACATGGGAACTGTAGCATTAAGGGAAACAGAGCAATTGAGGGAAACTGAGACATGGGAACTATGGCACAACAAGCTTTGGTGGGAGTTGTGGTGACAGGATAAAAAGGAAGAAAGTCCCAGGGTGGGGCTGGTACAGAGGTCAATGGCAGGAGATGGAATGTAATATATAGAGCATCCTAAGGAGACCAAGTGAAAAGAGCAGGAGTGGGTGTGGATGTGTAATGTGAAACATCTAGATGAATAAGCTAGAGCCAGATTATGGTCTTTCAAATGCAAAAATATTATATTTTATCTTAGAGATAATGGAGAGCAAAAGGCTTGCAGAATACACTGAATCTTTACATGTCTATATCATGAATATTACCTTAGAAAAGAGTCAGGAGGCCTTGGATGTAATAAGTACCAATTAACATCAGAACAAATTAAATTGGCTGCATTTTAACACATAGGGAACAACTGGTATCTGATATAGGAATAATTTCTAAATTAGTGATATAAGTCTAGTCAGGGAAAAATTCAAAATCAATATCAGATTAAAGAAGGAAAACAATAAGATGCATCATGTAATAGAGCCAACTTCAATTGACATGTTCAAGCAAATTGTTGATACCAAATAATAGTAAATGGTTAGAAGAATAAATAAGCACATAGACTACTACTTCCATTTCCTAAGGAAGTTTAACTGATGTTTACATTATGCCTAGAAAACAAACAGCCAGTAAACATTTGATCTTCATGTTAAACATAGGCTCAAAAGCTCATATATATATATATATATATATATATGTATATATATATATATATATAATATATCTGACCTGGGAAAAACCTAGATCTAATCAAAATTCTTCATTTCACAGATGAGTTATTAAATAACTTGCCTATGACCACACAAGTATTATGTAACACACAAGTAAGCAAACTACTGCCAAAGGGCTAATCAGTTATGTATATGCAAGCTAAGAATGTTTTTAAATGTGTAAATACCTTCTTAGTTTGGGATAAAAACAGACTTTGGGATGTGGACCAATATAGAATATAAACTCATTTATAAAATCTTTTGTGTGATATAGTAGAAATAATTTAGTCTCACAAAACCTAGGGCAGCAAGAAGTAGTAGAGAGAAAAATATTTTTTTTTTTAGAAAATTTGATAAGAGATCCAATTAAGCCAGGTCATCCTGAAAGCTTTAAATGCTGAAATTGTAAGAAAAACTACAAATAAGATAAAAAATGGAAAAGATCTGTCAAGATTTCTATAACAAGTTTTTCCATCAGTGATAATAGAGCATCAATTTTTCAAATATTGATATTGTCAAATCACAAGCAAAGAGAAATGGCTCTAAAGAAAATGAAGATGGGAACAACTGCTGGAGATGGCCACTTATACTCAGAATAAGCATGAGATGATGAGAATAATTTTTTTTATTAAAGCTTTTTATTTGCATAACATATGTATGGGTAGTTCCTCAACATTGATCTTTACAAAGCTTTCCGTTACAAATTCCCCCCCCCCCAGTCCTCTCCTCTCCCCTAGATGGCAAGAAGTCCACTACATATTAATTATATTAAAATACTTGACAAGTCGAATATGTGTATACATTTTTCCATACTTATCTTGCTGTGCAAGAACAATCATAGCTATATGAACAAAAAATATCTGATAAAGGAAACCCAATGCAAGCAAACGTCTATAGAGACTATGAAAATGTTATGTTGTGGTCCACATTTCATATCCCTCTCTCTGCGTGTATATGGCTTTCTTCACTGAACAACTGGAACTGGTTTGAGACATTTCATTGTTGAAGAGAGCCATGTCCATCAGAATTGACCATCATCTAATATTGTTGTTGCTGTGTATAATGATCTCCTGGTTCTGCTCATTTCACACAGCATCCTCGCCCCTTCTCCTAAGGCCCATAATTGTAATGACCTGCCCAACTTGCTTCTCTGTCCTAAGGTTGCAGGTCAAGGGGCAGGCCAAGAAGTAATCAGAAGGCTTGAGAGGTAGACCCTATTTGTTGTAGTATATGTGTGCATGTGTATGTATTTATACATGCACGCAAATATCTTTCTTAACCATTTAACATTTTTAAATCTACCATTTTTAGAAGTATTGTATCTTATTTTACTATGTTACTGATGAATTTTTTGAGTGTTGTCCCATTTCTCCCATAGGTTCTAGGGCGCTTATTGTGCAATTTTGTATGCTATATAATGCTCTTAGTTAATACATATGTCAAATGGCAGAACTAACTGTATCTGGAAAAGATTTGGAAACTTATTATGGGGAGGTAGTGAGGATTTTCACTAGTCATAAGATAGCACCAAAGAAAGGCCAGGGATGCAAATGAGTGGAGAACAATATTACCTCCTAAGCTTATTTTTCCTTCTGATTCAAATTCATTTGCAGGATAAACTCTAAAGAATTTGGAGAATGCCTACTCTTCTTTAGATGGTTATCCAGAGTAAAGGGCCTCATCTCCCCACCAGAGAAATGATTTAATCTTAGCCTACAGTATCCAGAGCCTTAGATAGTGACTCTGATTAAAGAGCTATGCTCTAATCAGGTAGCATTCTACTCTAGCAGCCTGGAACTGAATTGGCCAATAAGTAATCATGAAGAAAAGAATACTGGATCTCATAGCAGGAAGTAAAAATCCAGCAAAGATAACTAGATCTAACAGCTTACAATTCATCAGTGAAGCAAGAAACCCATTGAGATGTGATTAGGAGTCACCAAGAGATAAGCATGATAACTTTTCCATTTGAAGTGCCACATCCAGTGAAAAATAGACTCAGAGACAGAAGTGTGATAACATCATCAGGAAGCATTGGTGTGTCTCAGAGACATGAGTTACCTTTCTATAGCTGCCCTACCATACATGTGACATGGATTGATATGTTGGCTATGTATATATACCTCATGTGTAATTTCTATGTGATGTGTATTTGTAGGCTAGTATGTCCTAGACTTATGAAGAGAATGATCTATTTTGATCTTGGGCAGCTGAGTGGTATGGTACCTTCAGCTGGGTCTGAAATCAGAAAGATCTGTGTTCAAACCTGGCATTGGATACTAGCTGTCTAATTCTGTTACTTAACCTCTATTTGTCTCAGTTCTTCATTTGTAAAATGGGAATAATAATACTTCTCTTTCAGGGTTGTTGTGAAGATCTAATGAAATAATAATTGTCAAGCTCCTGGTTTCTAGTATATAGTAAGCATTATCATATAGTAAGCATAAATGTTATCTAATATTATTATACTCTTTCATTCAGTGTGTTTGCTTTGAACTAATCATGTCCTCTGGCTAACTAGGGAAAGAAGAAAATACTCTGTTGCGGGTTCCGTAACAATGGTGTGGAGAAGGTATGAATCTATGGAATATATTGAATCTAGGGTGGTTATTCCAGTGTCCATGTGTATTAATGGAACATATCATGTACTACATAGATTATTACTTTAAAAAAAGCAAGTTGAAAAATATCAATAATTGCTATCCATGTGCTTAATTTCTTATAACCATAAATTCCTTATGAGTCTAATATACACAAATATTAAGAGCATCTTTAATGAAAGTATAAGACTTTTAAATTTAAATAGCTTTTTATTTTCAAAATATGTGCAAAGATAATTTTCCACATTCATTCTTGAAAAACCTTGTGTTCCAAATTTTTCCTCCTTCCCTAAGTATGACTTTTACAAATGATATTTTACAGTAGGTCACACATATATAGTCACATGATTGAAAAATGCATTGTAATTCCAGTGTAATTCTTGTTGTTGACTATAAAAAATAAATATTTGATTTGAGAAAAATTCTTAAGTTTTCCTTTTAAAGTGTCAACATATATATATTTTTTATTTTTTTAATATCAAAGGATTTGCATTTTAATTGTGGCTCTGATACTCCCTGGCTTCATGATTATGGGCTATCATGTCAGTTTGCCCCTCTGTGCTTCAAATCCTCTTTTTTTTTTTAAAGCTTTTTATTTGCAAAACATATGCATGGGTAATTTTTCAACACTGACCCTTGCAAAGCCTTCTGTTCCAAATTTTTCTCTCCTTTCCCTCACCCCCTCTCCTACATGGTAAGTAGTATTATACACAACATATGAATGTTAACAATTATTCAGGATTTTTTGAAAGATAAAACAATAAATAACTTTGTTTAATGATATTCTGATTGTTTATATCAATAGATTAAACTCACCCACAAAAATGGATAACATATTCTTGCCAAAGGTTTTTGATTCCATCATGGAGGATGTCTAGCATGGAATCCAAACGGATGAGCACTTCTCTATACATAGTGAGCTTCTCCAGATACCTTTACTACAGTTAATATTGTGCTAATGTAAGCATATGGTGCCATAAGGTATAGGGTGCTAGACCTAGAATCAGGAAGACATATTTCTGTGTTCAAATCCAGCCTCAGACACTTACTATCTGTGTGATCCTGTGCAAGTTGCTTAACTCTGTGTGCCTTAGTTTTCTCATATGTAAAATGACCTGAAGAAGGTAATGGCAAATCACTCCAGTATCTTTGCCAAAAAAACCCCAAATGGAATGATAAAAAATTGGACACTATTGAAACAATTGAACAACAACAAATAAAAATGTCAGACAGCCTTGATACACAGAAACAAATTAAGCATTTTAAGACTCTCAGCATGTTTGGTGAACCCCTTACAGAAGAATTGTAGGAGTGAATACTGGAAGAAAATTACAGGAAGAAAGAGCATGGCTGGGTAGCAACCCACACTTAGCAATACCTACAGATCCATTAGAATTCTAAAATGTGCAATTATTTTCTAATTTGTAATATAGTTATTGTATACATGTATCATCCTTCTGGATCAACTGTATTAAACTAAAATAGAAACAGGCAATATATAAGGATCCCTGAAAGTCTGCAGTATAGTCACTTAGTTGTAAAAATGTAACATTATTTTTGTTTTATTGTATTTATTTATTCATTCATCTTGTTTTAGGTATTTATTTTATTTATTCTGTTAAATCTTTCCCAGTTACATTTTAATTTGGTTCAAGGCACTCAGAAGTGTTGCCAGCTTGGTTGTGTGTTTGACACTTCTACTCTAGATTGTAGCTTCACTGAGTAGAAAGACTTGCTTATTTTTTTCATCTCTGTAAACTGCCCTTCTCCCCTGCAGCTGCTAAAACAGTCCCTTGTACATCCTGGTGACTTACCAAATGTTTGTTGAATTGAATCAATCTGTCTTTGTTTTTTAATATCATACACTTCCATCCAAAAGAGTTTTATGAGAATTAGCATAAGGACTCAGAATAAAATTTTTAAAATTTCAGACTAAAAGAAAAATTAATATGGATTTAATGCAGCTTTGCAAAGAAATTAGACCTTTAAGTTCCCATTATTTCTTGCTTTCCTGTTTTCCCCCATATAGACATAAAATGAAATCAGCATTCATTGATTATTTCCTGAATATGTCATGACTCTCCATGTTGGAATGATTGCATAGCAATCATAGTTCATTATGGCAACTATATTTGAAGTATGGCAGAAGATGTATTAAAAGATGACAACTTCTCAAGCTGCTGGTTGGAGATATTCATGTGACCCAGAAATGCAAGCTTAATGACAAAAAGGCACACATATAAAGGGAAACTAAACTGAGCTGAATGGGATACCCAGATGAGAAGATCAAGCTAAAACCAAAAACCTTGAATCTAAGTCATAGACAAATCACATGGAGATATGCAAAACTAGCCAACTAGAGACCTATTTTCTAGGGACAAGTTTTGTTGGGCTCCAATCTTTTTTTTAGCTGAGTGTTATGGATTGGGGTCCATGCAGGCCTGACTTATTAAGGGACTTCAATTGCTTACCTTCTCAAGAAGTAGGAAGAGAAAGGAAAAAAGAGAATTTGGGCTTCATTTTTTAAAAAAAGATTGTTGAAGATACTTGTATATGCATTTAGGAAATGTTTAACAAAATAAATAAAACTTTTTTTTTCTTTTTTGCTGAGGCAATTGAGGTTAAGTGACTTACCCAGGGTCACACAGCTAGGGAATGTTAAGTGATTTGAACTCAGGTCTTCCTGACTTCAGGGCTGTGCTCTATCCACTGCACCATCTAGCTGCCCCAATAAAACTATTTTTAAGGAAAAAAGAGACCAGCTTAGAAAACTAGGATCTTGACAGTTTTTATCTAAAAAGCTCAGAGGGTTTTTTTTGTGCATTCCAGAAGAACAATCATAAAGTAAGTAATATTTTACATTTTAAAAAATATTTTAATATATGTTAGAATACATTCATTTTGATAATGTATTAAGAATGGAGACTAGCAAAATGAACTAAAATAGAGAAACATAATTAGAGAAAGAAAATGGGGGTACTGAAAAAGAAAGTAACTATGAAGTTAAACATACTATTACAAATAAATCCATCAATTAAGGAATTATGACATGGAACAATTTTTAACTCAAAAATGGGGAAAAAAAGTATGTTTACTTTATTAATTAAGAAAACTACACTCACTTCAAGACTCTTGTCACTTAGAAGGGAAAGAAGAGCTATTCCTGTTAGCTTCCCTGCTGGGTCAATCGACTAATTAATTCTGGCTTTCTGGATGTTTAAAAAGCACAACTCAGCAATACATGAGTCCTAAAAATGTGGAATGAATTGAATTGAACTGGTCAAGTTTCACTTCATGTGTATCCTTAAATGTAGTCTTATTATGCCAACAAGCTTGTCTTTCATGGGTGAAATGTTATACTGCTTTATGGTTTAGCACCACTGGTATGGATATCCATGAGTGGTTGGAACTAAATCTCTCTTAAGACTTTTGTTCTTTGCCAAATCGCATTTGCTTCTCCATCAGTGTACACCCTGCTTTTAATGTTTATCCCATTTTGCTTTTTTTAAAAAGTCCTTCAAAACTTTACTGTCCAAGACTAAGGGTTCTGTCCCTATTAGCCTCAGATCTTCTCTGTCTTGCCCCACTCCCTCACCTTTTAACCTTGCTACCCACTTTCTCTCTCTCTCTCTTTCTCTCATTACTTTCATTTCAGTTAAATGTCTAGAATTGCCAAAATATCTAGAAATTGTAGGCTACACTTTGAGACTTCTATTTTTCTCTATTGAAGCCTAACTTCTCTCTTGTTTTTATATAATCATTCTGCTACCATTCTACTGAAACTAATCTCTCCATAGTCACAGATACCATACTAATCACTAAATGGGCTTTTCTCAATTCTTATCATCAGATCTTTCTTTTTACTCCATTAAATAAGACTGACTACTCTCTCTTACTCGTTCTTTGACTTCCATGTACTGTACTCTCAGGGACCTCCTTCTATTCCACTTATTATTCCTTCTTTCTTCCCTCAGTTGGCTCTTCTTTTTCTCACTCCTTAAACATGGACCTACCTCCAAGTTCGCCACTGACCTTCTTCCTGAAAGATTGTGGCAATCCAGTAAGGGATTCAGCCAGGCTTTATTGAAAGTATTTAGTTAGGATTAGAGTTAAAGTAAAGCCAATTCCAATAGACTTGGGATGGAAAATGCCATTCACATCCAGAGGGAGATCTGGAGATTAAATTCAGACACTATTTAATCTCCAGTTTTGTTTTTTTTCCCTGGCCTTCAAAGTTCATTGTAATCTTTTTTTCCCCCATTCTCTCTGTGAGCCCTTCATTTTATCCAGCCCATCCACTTCACTGATTTCCAAACACAACATGATAATATTCACTTTCAAATTATGGAATCATAAGTTCATAGATTTAGAGCAGGGAGTGATTTTAGAGATCATGATGTCTAACCCCTAATGTTATAGATGAAAATTATAAACCATTGAGGTTGATGGTCCTTCCTAATGTCCCAGAGGTAGTAAGTGGCAGAAGGATATAGATTTCCCAAACAGATTGTAAGAACCTTGAGGGCACATGCCATACTCAGATTGAACACAGATTCTTTGTTTAGCCTCAAATTCTTTTCACCATAAATCCTTGCTGCCTAAAATGTTCTTTCCCTTCCTTTCCACCTATTCAGAATTTACTCATCCCACCATCCCTTCCACAAGGTTTTTTTTTAAATAATGATTCCATTTAAAGATTGTGCATTCCTCTGAATGTTTTAAGTTGTGAGTAATTTAGTTCTAGACCTTTTGAGATCAATTTACCTTTCCTAATTTTACAGGGAAGTGAAGAGAGATGGAGAGAGATTATGTAATATGCCCAGTCACATAGATATTAGATTGCATTGCGGGAAGTTGAACCTGGATCTTCTGATTCTAAGACAATTGATCTTTCCATATGATATAATAATATATTATCAGGATTTTTATTTGTTTTTATAGTGTTCAGATCATTATATGAGCAGATTACAAAATGATTGAAACTTTTATATCCCCCAAAAGAGCATCTAACAGTACCATTAAAAAGGTTCCTGTATCACATGCCATAAAGCATCTCATTTATATTGGTATCCTTACATTATTTTTAGAAAATGAAAATATCTGGAATAAAAATTATTTTAAAATATTCCCAATATTTTGTATTTTTGTTGTGTGTAGTTTATAGGCAAAGATAGTTTATCTTTTTTTTTTCCTTGAGGCAATTGAGGTTAAGTGACTTGCCCAGGGTCACACAGCTAGGAAGTGTTAAGTGTCTGAGACCAGATTTGAACTCAGGTCCTACTGACTTCAGGGCTGGTGCTCTATCCACTGCGTCACCTAGCTGCCCCTCAAAGATAATTTATCAATGGTATCTTCTTCCCACTCAAAATTGAACTGACAGTATTGCCTTCTGTTTAAGTATATACATTTAAAAAGAGTATATAATAGGGAGAACAGAAAACATAAGCTTTTCAAGTGAGAAGGTGTGGCTAGGTTGAATCTAGGACTTTTTATTTTTAGATTTCTTTTATTTTCTAACACAATCTAATTCCTTGAGATTGTCTTCTCAGTTCATGAATAATCTTTCATAATACTTCTAAATCCAGGAGAAAATGTTCATTAAATTTACTGGATTAGGAAGACTGGAGGAAATGAAAAGAATACAAGGAAAAAAGGATATTTAATATGAAAAAGACTAGAGACCAAATGGGAAGGCTTTGCCTTTAGATAGGCAATTTATTTTTGTGGGACCACAGAAGCCTGCTATAATTTGGTATAAATTGATTCAGAGTAAAATGAGAGCCAGGAGAAAAATTTATAAAATGCCAGCATTTTAAAGACAATCTACTTTGGAATATTTAAGAACTTTAATTAATATAGTGACTAGCAATGATTCCAGAGTTTTGAGAATGAAACATGCTACTAATGTCTTAAGAGAGAGGTTATTGATTCAGGGTGTAGGAGACTTACATACTATGGTCCGTGCATAACCTTAACTCCTCACTAACCCATTCCCTGATCCTTCTTTATTATATTTTTACCTTGCAATGCAAATTCTTTTCAAGAAAAAAAACCACCAATAAAAATAACCAGCATTGATATTTTCATAATTTAATGAATCTTTGATCTTACTGATGTTAGTTCTCCTTTAAATAGTTCAAATCATAGCCCATCCATGACTTCTCATCTTCTGTAGTTTTTGTTCATGTATTTCTGAAAATCCTTCATGGGGACCTGCCTCTGGAGCTCTTGGTATTATGTAAATCTCAAGGGAACATGCAGGCTTTTCATTGACTGTCTTGGTTTTAATGCATGGCTAGTGTATCTTTTTTTTTTTTTTTCCCTATCAACTGATTCCCTTATGATGTTATTCAAGATATCTCTGCTCAAATATTTTTTTTTGATAATAAGTATTAGTCTATTCATGATCATCATGCGCCCCTATAATACTTTTTGAATAGTCCAAAATTTCAATGCAACTTAAATTTTGAATCTGTAGCATTCTGTGGTTCCCTCTCATTGGTGGAAAGTTAGCTTTTGTTTCAGGGAAGAAATTTAGTTTTATTAAAAAGCACTATGCAGTTTTCCAGTGATAATCTAGTTTCCCTTCTCCTTCTATTCAATTATGGATCCAGCACTTTATGCATCTGTATTGTCTAGGATATATATAGAGAACAACTTTATGCACTTTCTAGTTGACTGTACACCATAGAATGAATCACAGTCCTTTTCTACCACTTGGTTTTTCTTGTTAAAGAGTTAGGCCAAAATTCTGAGAGATGATCAAACTCATACAAAAATGTCATCTGTAAATAAGAGCATATGATAGCTCTCACTTACTACAAGAAATTTCTTAGATTTGAACTCTATTCTAAGCATTATTTATGAGAAGGTACAGTTTTTAAAAGTTTGAGCTCCCAAAAAATGGGATAATATTATATTATATCATCTTCATTATCTTTACTTTTTCAATATAATTTTCATACCTAAAAGTAGTTAATGACAACATCCAAAGTAGTTTTAATTTTTTAGTTGGCATCTGGAAGCAATATGGTTTTTTTAAGGCTCATCTTGCACAAAACTAAACAGAAGCAGTTTTCTAAATATTAAGTTTTCAGGAGTGGAAAGAGTTCTTATTTAAAATTGCACTGATAATTTTTGTCTTTAAATAAGTCTTACTTGGGCAAATTAAAATATTTTAGAAACTCTAGCCCAGTTGACAGGCCATTCCTTAACAACCATAATAGCTCACTGTCACTAAATCACTGGTAACTTTGGGGAAAATTACTTCTTGTGGTGAAACAGGATGAATGATAGATTTTCATTTTTCCAGTTGCTACTTGTGTGACCTTGGGAAGTCACTTCTTTCTGGGCTTTACTTTTCTCATCTGTAAAATGAAAGGGCAGGAATGACCTCCAAGATCCTTCATAACTCTTAATCTACGATGCCATGATTTTATTCTAGAATATTCAGATGTTACAAATAATGGTCAAGATGGGGCAGAGCAAAGATGGTGAGAAAAGACAGAGACTGAGTTCTCCTTGAAATAATTCCAAGCACCTTTAAATAATGCCTCATTCTCAATCTGTATAAGCCTTAAAAGACAGAATGAAACAATTTTCCCCGTCTAAGACAACTCAGAAAGTCTACAAGACAGATCTATTATACTAGGATGAAAATAGAACTCAGTTTGGTGCATGCCAAGATTCAGTGAATCAGCAGTAAATCTTGGGGGCAACTAAATTAGTGGCAACAATGGTAGTTTTTGATCTCTCATCCCACAGATGGTAAGAGGATGGGACAACTGGTCAGAAGGACATTTGTAGTGGTCCCTATGCAGGCAGTGAGAGCAGGACTCTTGTTATATTGCCAACACTTGGATCTCATTCCCAGGGCAAAGAAAAGCACTACAATATCAGAATTTGTAGTGGCAGGGGACTTGTCACCTTGCCCACAGTTTCAAGAGTACTTATAGTTGCTCAAAAAAAGAGCACAGATCAGGAAAGTAGAAAACATAGAAGAAGCAAAAACTGAAAGGTCCTTAAAATTATTTCTGAAAATAGCTGCACAAAAATGAAATTTGGAACAATACCCTCTACATTTCTAGGAGCAGAGCTCCCCATTAGCATAAAAATCAAGAAATAGGATGGAAAAATGAACAAATGGAAGGAAAAAGATCCTGAGCATACAAAAATTACTATGGTGACAGAGAAGCTCAAAACACAAATTCAGAAGAAGAAAGCAAAGCAAAAACTGCTACATCCAAAGTAAGAAAGGTGGAGGAAAATTGGGAAGTGAAATGAGAATGATGAAAAAAATAATTGGAAAAAAGTCAACAGCTTGGTAAAAGAAGTACACAAAAATAATGAAGAGAATAATATCTTAAAAAAACAGAATAAGCCAAATGGGAAAAGAGATAAAAAAAAAATCACTGATGAGAAGAATTTCTTAAAAAGCAGAATTGGTCCTGATCCAACTAATCTGGAAGCAATTTGGAACTATGCCCAAAAGGTTATAAAACTATGCATACTCTTTGATCCAGTGGTGTCTCTTCTGGGTCTGTATCTCAAAGAGATAATAAAAAGGGGAAAGAACCTACATATGCAAAAATGTTTGTAGCAGTCCTTTTTGTAGTGGCAAAAAACTGGAAACTGAATGGTTCCTATCAGTTGGGGAATGGCTGAATAAGATATGGTATATGAATGTAATGAAATAGTACTGTTCTATAAGAAATGATGAGCAGACTGATTTCAGAAAAGCCTGAAGACTTATATGAACTGATGCTAAGTAAGTCAGTAGAACCAACAGAACATTGAACATAGCAACAAGATTTTGTGATGATCAACTTGGCTCTTTTCAACAATGAGATGATTCTTTGGAAATTCTAATAGACTTGTGTTGGAAAGTGCCATCTGCATCCAGAGAGAGGACTGTGGGAACTGAATGTAGATCACAACATAATATTTTCACCTTTGTTGTTGTTTGCTTGCTTTTTTCTTCTCCATTTCCCCTTTTGATATGATTTTTCTTGTGCAGAATGATAAATATATAAATATGTTTAGAAGAATTGCATGTTTAGCTTATATTGCATATATTTAGCTTATATATATTTAACTATATATTGCTGTTTAGAAGGGGAGAGGGGAGAAGGGAGGAGAAAAAGAGGAAAATTGGAGCACAACACTGCAAGGGTGAAAGCTATCTGTGTATTTTGAAAAATAAAAAGCTATTTTTTTTTTCAAAAAGCAGAATTGGTCAAATAGAAAAAGAGATACAAAAATTCACTAATATAAAAGGAAGTATAAAAACTCACTGAAGAAAATAATTCCTTAAAAATTAGAACTGGACAAGTGGAAGCTAATGACTTTGAGAAATTGAGAAACAATCAAACAAAATAAAAAGAATGAAAAAATAGAAGAAAATATAAAATATCTCATTGGAAAAACAACTGAAAATAGATCCAATTTAAGTTATGATAAAAAAAAGAACCTAGACATTATCTTTCAAGAAATTATCAAGAAAACTGACCTGATATTTTAGAATCAGAGGGTAAAATAGAAATAGAACTCACCATTCACATCCTCAAAGAGATATTAAAATGAAAATTCCCAGGAATATTATAGCCAAATTTCAGAGTTTTCAAGTCAAGAAGAAAATAATGTAAGCAGCTGAAAACAGTTCAAATATTTTGGAGTCATTAGGATAACACAAGATTTGGCAATTTCTATATTAAAGTATCAGACGACTTGGAATATGATATTCCAGAAGGCAAAAGAAATAGAATTACAACTATGAATCACCTCAGCAAAAAATATTAATATTTAATGAAATAGAGAACTTTTAAGCATTTCTAGTGCAAAACCCAGAGTTGAACAGAAAATTTTATTTGAAAATATAACATTTAAGAGAAACATGAAAAGGTAAACAGGAAAGATAAATTATAAGGGATCCAATAAGGTCAAACATTCCTATATGGGAAAATGTAACTCACTTGTTACTCACAAAAAAACTTTCTCATTATTAGGGCAATTAGAAGGGGTATGCTTGGACAGAAAGCATGGGTGTAAACTGAATATGATAGGTTAATTATCTTTAAAAAAAGTAAAAATTAAGGGGTGACAAAAGGGAGAAGAAAGGAAGAGGTAAAACAAAGTAAATTATCCATCATAAAAGAGGCATAAAAGAGCTAATCCTGTGGAGGGGAAGAAAGGGAAGGTAGGGGTGGAGAGCACATGAACAACTTATCAAAGCACATGAACTCTTATCAGAATTGGATCAAAGAGGGAATAATATACATATTCAAATAATTATAGGAATCTTATCTTACCATACAGGAAAATAGGCAGTGGACGAAATAGGAGAAGTGGGGTGGGGGGTCTGACAGAAGGGAGAGCAGACTGGTGGAAGGTAAAAGTCATAAGTGAAACATTTGAGAATGGTCAGGGTAAAAGAAAGAGGAGGATAAAAGAGGAAAATAGGAGGGAAATAATAGTCATAATTGAAAAATAATTCACAGGAAGTTTCTCAGCAAAGTCTTCTATAGTCATATGAAAAAATGCTCTATATCACTATTGATTACAGAAATGGAAGTAAAACAACTCTGAGTTACCATCCCATATCTAACAAATGTAACATTACAGTAATGAAACATTTTAAATGTTGGAGGGGATGTGGAAAAATTGAGACACAAATATGCCTTTGGCGAAATTGTATAATGATTCAACCATCTATAGCAATTTGGAATTATGTCCAAATGGTTTTGAAATCATGCATACCCTTTGATCAAGCAATACTACTAAGTATATATCCCAAAGGAATAAAAAAGTATCTAATCTACAAATATATAACAGCTCTTTTAGTAGTAGCCAAGAATTGGAAATTGATGGAATGTCCATCAATTGAGGAATAGTTGAACAACTTGCTATATGTGATTGCGATGGAATATTGCTGTGGTATAAGAAATTACAAGCAGCTTACTTTCAGAAAAATCTGGAAATATTTACTTGAACTGATGCAAAGTGAAATGAGCAGAATCAGGATAGTATTATATATAGTAATCACAATATTGCATGATGATCAATTGTGAATAACTTAGTGATTCTTAGCAATACAATGATCCAAGAAAATTCTGAAAGACTTATAGTGAAAAATGCTATCCATCTCAAGAGAAAGAACTGATGGACTCTTAATGCACAGAAAAGCATGATTTCTATTTATTTTATTTTTCTTGAAGTTTTTTTCTCTATGATTTCTTTTACAACATGACTAACATGGACATATGTTACATGACTGCATATGTATAACCTATATCAAATTGTTTGCCTTGTGAAAGATGAGAAGAGAGAAGGAAGAGTGATAAATAATTTGGAACTCAAAAAATCTTTTTAAAAGAATGTTAACATTGTTTTTATATGTAATTATGGGAAAAACCAAAATACTAAATCAAATAAATAATGACTAAAATTTCAAAGTGCTCCAAATAAAAATTAGTTTTCTTTCTTTTCTTTTAATTTTTTTGTCTCTTTTCTCCCAACTGACTTTAAAAAATTATTCATGATTGTATAGAAATAAAATAATTCACAATTTTATATTGATGGCAATTTTATTATTTTTAAAAATCAAACTATCCTAAATTTGTTCAATTTTCATATTTGAAACAGATTCTAAATAATAGAATATTTGTAACACTTGAGAAAATACCACAGAGTTTATTAACCATCTTTGACAAGTTGCAAGAACTGTGTGGACAATAATGTAAAAATCTTGTAAAGACTGTTTAATCAAAGTGCAAAGGAAGCAATCTAAAAATCCAGGGAATCCAGAGTTCCAATAGCTTATCTCACTACATAGATGGAAAGATGTTCAAGACATTGTTTATTTCCTCTGCAACTCTGTTGCTAGGGATCTCTAATACTCTCTTGAGAATAGCGAGAAACATTATACCATATGGGGAAGCTAACAATTTGCCTCAAAACTACTCAGCTGCCTAAAGATTCTTTTGATAGACATGATTAGGGTTCCAAAGACCAGACTTGCTAGAATGGAGCATTTGCCTGTCTGTTCATTGCTTGGATTATAGAACTTTCAAAACACTTTGTTTTTCCTCTCAGTGATTACAAGATTTATTTGGAACTGCTACTTCTGACAACTTTCCATAATCATATTTTCTATCTATGACTCAGAGATCACACAAAGAAAGGAATAAGAATCCAGAGATTCAAAAATCATTAATTTTTTTTTAATTTAAAAAGAATATGAAAACCTGAAGTCTTCCACTTCCTGAAGACATCTATTTGAAGTAACAGAGTGGCATCTTTTTCAATCAGTGGCTTTTTTTCTTCTTCATCTTTTATTTTGTCATGGTTTTATTCAATAGTAGAACAAATATAGTGGTTGCTTTTGCTGTATAGAATGAACCACTTAGGTCAAACAGAGCATAGGGAGCCTTTTTGCTTTATAGAACAAATCATCTAAATCGGACAATGCAGTTCAAATAATAATTACATCAGATGATTAGGTGTCTCAGAGGTCTGAGTTTCCTAGGCATTTTGTACAGAGAAGAGGCAGGGAATTCAGTAGGGATTTCAAGACTTCAATGAAGTAATGGACTTGCAGAAAGGGTTAGAAAATGAAGAATGAGGAATTTATTTCTGTTTCTTAGTGTGTGTGTGTGTGTGTGTGTGTGTGTGTAAAGGCTTGAGTAGATCTTTTCTGTTATTATATTATTACTATTTTTTGAGAAAGAATATTATTAATGAGACTGAAGTCTTTTAGGCAGAAATTTTCAAATCACTTTGTATAAATAGGTAGTTCCCATATTATCATTTTTTTTGTTTTTAATTTTGAGCACCAATTTAAAAACAGCATTTTCATACATATAGCAGACCGTAAAAAGTGTATTATCTATGAAACTGAAAATTTCCACTTGCTTTAAAATATGTTTCTGTGTGTGTATACAATACATATATTTGTATATATGCTAATAAATTCTACACATTATTGTCTTGCTTATCTCTGCTTTCTTTTGAACTTTCTTGTTTCCTTTATTTGCATTTCAAAAATGTTTCCATGGTCGTCTTTTTGTTTTTAATCAATGATGCTACTGAAAAGCCCAGGCAAGAGAAAATACAGGATAGCCAAAATAATTGGATTTTAAGAGCGTTTATTAGCTGGCCAGTGACTGAACCCTACCAGGGCAAGGCTAGGGGGTCAGTCCTGAGGAGTTTTAGGGACACATATTTATGGGAGAAAATCACAAGAATATTTAGAAACATTTATCACACTAAAAATTCCTTTCCCAGGCAGGAGGCAAAGTGTAACAGGGAGGCAATTTTTCTTTAAATTTTATCTTCGTTAAGTAGTCAAGGTCTTTGGTCATAGATAACATAGTACATTTGGAGGCCTTGTGGGCCAGCATTTGGAAACAAGAGATATCACCTGCATTCGGGAGTAAAGAACTGGCAGCACAATTCTTCAGACAGAGTTCAAGCAGAGGTAACATTCTCATAGTCTCATGAGTGCCCAAGCAGGGCAGTTTCAGGGACAGCATCCATTTTACCCATAGTGTCCATTTCATTCTCCCCTTTTCTTTGTAACTGGTCAGAAGCTGGACTCATCAGAGGCCAGAGGGGATTAAATGGTTTTTAGCAACAAATAACTTAACAACTTCTTCTCCTGATATATGTGGTTAAACAGTTAATCAAGCAAGTAGGGCTAGCAAAAATAGGAGGAGGGGGCCTATCAGGAAGGTTAAGAGAGACTGATACCAGGATATGGATTGCCACTGGGTTATTTCCTTTTCACTCCATGCATTTCCTGACAATGGATAGGGACTTCCTCACAACTCCTGAATTGTTGGCATAAAAACAGCAAGCTTCCCCGAGGGCCACATAGCCCTCTCTGTTTAAGATAGAGTAAATCCAAGCCCTGATGATTTTGTAGGACTTCTGCCAAGGAGTTTAAGGAGCTCTTCAGGAAGGATATTTGACTTTCCAGGTCCTTTAAGTCCTGGTCCACCTGGGAGCCCAAAGCTGACAACTGGCTGTTGCCATGGATCAGGGCAGCCATCTCAACAGCAGTGGAACCTGCTATTCTGAGTCCTACTAGCAGGGGAACGAGAATAGGAGCAGCCCTCTTTGTCATACCCAACAAAGCAAAATGTTCTTCAGCCCCTTCCTCAAAGTACAGATAAAATGGACTGCTGAAAGGGCTTCCAATTTGAACTGGTGAGTTGGGGGTGGGGCAGGAATGTTTGAAGCCAGGTGAGTAGGAAACTAGGGGCACTAGCAGTTCACATTCTTTCAAGTATTTTTTGGGAAAATCTACTAGCTTTCCTGGTTCCCTATTTCTCATTCCTTCCCCCCCTTTTATTTTTTTCTTTTCCACCAAAGGAATCATCCAAGGAAGAGTAAATAGGGCTCTAGTCAAATTCATCTCACATAACAGACTAGTATAGTAGGGATTTTCTACTCTGAAACTAAAGATCCTTCAAACAATTACATATCCCGAAGGGAACATTGTGGTCAATTAGATAATGCAGATACAAACCATCCATTACAGTAACAGTCATCCTATATATATATATACACATATATTTGCTGAGGCAATTGGGGTTAAGTGACTTGCCCAGGGTCACACAACTAGGAAGTATTAAGTGTCTGAGTTCAGATTTGAACTAGGGTCCTCCTGACTTCAGGGCTGGTGCTCTATCCACTGCACCTAGCTGCCCCAAGCATCCAAAATCTTAACCAATATTTTCCATCCTTAAATCCAAAATATAGCAATAGGGGACCCAATCAGGATTGTACAGTAATACACAGTAATAGGAGACTCAATCAGGATTATACAGTAATACACAGTAATAGGGATTCAAGCAGGATAGTACAGTGATAGAGAGTTTAACAGTCATTCACCAACCACCCTCAGTTCCCCCCAAATTAATAAGGTGTAAAGTCCATTTAGGAGCAGGGGCGATGTCTTTTTAAAAAGCTGCTTCATGCCGAGAGGGGCAAAGTTAACTTCTTGATCAGGGAGGGGGTTGGGTGTGGTGAAAGCAGGCAGTAATCTTGATTCAGAAGCAGGTTGGTAAAGCTGTACCTTGACCAAAATCTGGAACAAAAAACAAATCTAACAAATAAAAGTTAGAATAGTCTGAGATAGAAGGACTGGTTCACAAGGACTCATACAAAATGTGGAGAAGCAAGTACAGCTGTTCCAATACTTTCCCATGTAAGGAGACAAGTTTGTCTCATAGGACAGACAAACGGCTATCAGCTGTAGTTTCCATAAACAAAAAGCAGTTAGGTCTCTCAGACAACTGTGCTAATTGTCCTCTCATTATTTAGAAACCTTTAAAAACCAGAATATCTACAGACACAAATATCTAGTAATAGATAAATAACTAGATTAAATACTCATATGCCTAAATATTTAGGATATAATGATTACAGAAAGATTGGAAACATCGTGGTATGACATAATTGAATTGCATTAATGATTTCTATTGACTATTGTTCTAATTATAAAAATCAGTAACAGGAAGAAAAACAGGGATATGACTATACCATAATATAATCAGTCAAAACTGATTCTTCAGCACATATAGGACACAAGATAGAATAACTTTAACTTAGTTTTATTCCAGGTAATTGTCCCAGTAATTTACAGAAGGTGGAGGTTTAAAACTCTTAAATAATATTAGCTACAAGCCCAAGAAGTTTTACCTCCAATAACAAATTCCATTAACCAAAGCTTCAGATGAATCCAAACAGGCACTTACCATGACCTTATATTGATAACAGTAAGAGATTTGACCCATGAACTTTCTGAGACTTATCTTTCATATCTAAATAGATATTTCATAAAGTAAATATTACAGATCATTTTGCTTTTAAAATACCCAATACATAAAAAAATTCTAAATTGTATATTATCCAGAACAGAAACATTTTCAAAGGGAAAAAAGGCAAAAACCATTATTCTCAGAGTCCCTTTAATAAAAGGGTACAACTTTAAGATGACTCAATACAATCAATTAAAACTCATAGAGAATATTCTAATTCCACATAAAAGAATCTGAAAGATTCTTTAAAAAATATCAATTAAAACCTTGGAAATAATCCTACCAAATTATAGATCACATTTGTTATCATATTTCTTAAACAAGGAGACAATCATGTATCTAAGTAAACAAATATTCAATTAATTAGTACCATGTAAAAGTTAGCTGTCCCTTTTAAAAAAAATGCTCTCTGCAACAGACAACTAAATTCATCTCCATTTCTAAAGAAGCAGCTGAAAACGGTGGGGTGGGGAGAGTTAAATATTCACCCTTTAAGAAAGAACTTCCTTGTTTCTCCCTCTCCCATTCACCTTTTTTTTTCTTAATTAACTTTTAGGGTGCCAAATCCTTCTCAGTATTTAGCCAGCCAGTGTATTTTCTTCCTCCAAAAAAATGTTCCTTCCATTAAAAGACTTGACTCTTTCTTTTTTTCACGTCCTCTTCTCTTTCTTGCTACATACCTTTTCCTTCTCTCTCTCTCTCCTCCCAAATACCTTCCTGATACTGTCTCTCTTATTCCTGTGTCTCTCAATTCCTTCCTGAAATCATTCAAACTGTCACTTGTTTCTGCAAATCAATCTTCCTTATCCCATGTAAACTCATCTCCTTCCTCCTTTCTTTTTTTCAAAACTTTTAAGATTCACAACACAGTGAATAGCTAAATAATTTTGTAAAACTCACACACATGTTCAAAATTAAATTTGACAAAATTTAAAGTATAACATAATGTTTACCAATTACCCAATATGTTTCAGAAGGTAACATAAATTATCAGAACTTTTTAAAACAAGCTATTATTAATCTGAATCAAATTAAATACAGCTTTTAGAAATTATTCTTTTCTTTCAGTATTAATGGTTCAATATTCAAACAAATTTCTAAGATCTTATACCCAGGATAAACAATGTAGCCTGTACAAAACAACAGTAATTATAAAAACCAAGTTCCCATCATCTTTACATTCAAGGGTTCTGATAAAGGTCTCATCTCTAAAATATATAGAGAATTGTCTCA
>JAJPUD010002791.1:5278-31605 GCA_023553655.1 Myrmecobius fasciatus
TATATATATATATATATATATATAACAACAAACAAAAGTGGAAAATTAAATTAAATTTAAAAAATACCAAGTATTATTTAAAGTACTAAATACTAAAATAAAATTTAATCAAATTATAAGAAGAAATAGAAAGTAAAACTAACAGCACAGGACCTCAATGTACTTTTTTTTAGAACTAAAGAAATATTATAAGAAAAACAAGAAAAATTTTGAAGAGGAATTTAGAAAATTAAAAAAAATTAAAAATACTTTATCAAGTATTTAATGGGAACAGAAAGGAGTTTACACATTTATATGTATGTATATTTATGACACTTAAAATGATAATGTGTGAGGGCATAAAATCTTATAGTTACCACAAATAATTTATATCAAACAATAACTACAAATTACTGTGTAATTCAAATTATGTTTAACAAATATTGTTTTTCAAATTAATTAAAAATAATTTGAAACTATGTTGACAAACCTAAAACTATTGTTCTAAAGAAAAAATATCATAGAAGCAATTATTAAATTTCATCAAATCAAGTAACAATGAGAAAGTATATCAAAACTGATGAGAATTAGCCAATGCTATCTTTAAGGCAAAAATTATATCTCTAAAAGTTTTTATTAACCAAAAAAAGTACAATGACTTAAGTCATGTAATTTTTTAAAGCTAAAACATCATAAATTTTTAAAACTCCCCCCTCCCTCTCAAAAAATACCTTCTACCAAAGTAGAAATTATAAAAAGCATAATGTATATCAAAATTATAAATAAAAAACTCCAACAATATTCAATTGATAAATCCAGTGATTGATTTAAAAAATATTCAGTAAAATATCATTTTTGTCTGAAAGACAAAATTAATCATGTTAGCAAAATTTGGGGAAACTTATGAGATTTGATTCATAATAAAATGGAATAAGAACATTTTATACAGTAACAACAACATTTTAAACAATAAAAAAGCAATTTTGAAAGACTTAAGAACTTCAATTAAGGCAATGGCCAATTATAAATCTGAAGATCTAATGTTGAAGAAAGGTATTTTCTTGTTCATAGAAAGCTGGTGAATGTAAAATATAGAATAAGATTAATTTGGGGGCATAGCAAGAATTTTTTTGCATATTTGTTATGAGGATTTGGGATTTTTTTTTTCAATTGAGAGTAGGATGGAAAATATAGGTGATATAGATAGAATTGCAGAAAGGAAAAGTGGAAAAGAGAAAAAAGAGTCACAAAAATTGATTAAAGGAAAGAAAAAATATTAAAAAGAAAAGTCATACTACTTTTAAAGCTACATATTTAATTTATTACATATTGAAAGGAAAATCAAAATGTACATAAATAAAGGTCCTCTGTTTCATATACAATTCTTTTTTCTTCTGTTGTATGATAGATACAGAAATGCCCACTTTATTTGATGTCTATTAAATTCAGAACATAAAGGAAATGAAACAAAAATATGATTGTTTAGGTAAGATCAAACCTTCTTTCTTTATTTCTGAGATGTCTCCAATGTTGTCTTTAGTGGTGGTGGTAGAATTGGGTGAAGTGTTGGGTGGGCGGTGTCTTGTCAATTCCATAGCTTCTGGGGTTGAAATTTCTGCTTGCCCAGAAGTGGATGTAATTATGTAATTCAGATGGTGGTAGACTAGCTCATCTTTATTCTTATGCAAAAAAGTAATGGGTCCCAGATCTCTAATAATAATAATTGTATATATATATATATATATATGGGTTCCACATCCTTTCTGAAAGTCAGCTCTGTCATAGGCACTCTGCTTCTTAAGTGTTCTTTCTGGAGTTTTGTTTCAGGGCTGACTAACAGGGAGGAGGGATGTTAGCTTAATCAGCACAACAGTTTCCTGTAGGACCTTAAGCGCTTCCCCAGAGTACAATGAACATGAGCTATTAAGGCATGTCCTTGCAATTAGCATTTCTCATCTCATCCCAGAAAAGCAACCTCCTGAATATGCCAGTGTTGTCTTCTCTCTCATTTCTTACTGTATAAAATAAAAGGTACAGATCAGCATCTTCCTTCTCAGATACATATAATAGCATACTCAGCTAAACACAATTCATGGGCATGTCCAACCAGATGGACTATTCTGTTATTTTAAGATGATGTAGTTTAGAGGGGGAAAGAACTGGATTCAGAATCAGAAGACCTGGATTTCAGTACCAATTCCCTCTTTCACTAAGTACTTGACCACAGACCAGTTCCTAAATCTCAGTCTTAGTCTCCTCATGTATAAAATTATGAAAACAATGAATTCACAAGATAATTATAAAAAAAGTTCTGCAAAGTATAAATTATTACACAAATGAAGTGTTCTATGATTGAGAAGGAACATGGGGACAGTGGAAAGAACATTGAATTCACTGGCAAAGTATCTGAGTACCTATCTCAGTTCTGCCATTTGCTATCTATATGATCTTGAATCTGAAAGAGAGAGTGAGACTGATGATTATGCACTTCTGCCTGATTCAAATCTAATTCATGGATAAGTCAATATATCACCCCATGATGTCATTGCACCTTTTGGAAAACAAAGGATGAACAATATATGATCTTCTAGAAATCATTTAATCATTTTAAGTCTCAATTTTCTAATTTGTAAAATGAGAAAGATGGTCTAAATTAGTGATGTCAAACTCAAATAGAAACAGGACTTTCATAAGCATCCCTAAAGGCTGTATATCGACTTAGAAAACCACATATTAACATGATCAATATTATATTTGTATCTATTTTCATAAATATTTACCAATTATACTTTTACATGGTACAGGCTACACTTGAGTGTTGCAGATGGACCCTTGGTCACATATGTGGCGCTTTTGAATTGGATGACTTTAATGGTCCTTCACAGGTCTGGGTCTGTGACCCTATTAAGTTGCATTGAATTAGGCAACCATTTGTCAAAATAAATTTTTTATCTTTCTTTGCTAACCTACCAAACCAATTTATTTTGTAAGGAAGAATTCATTTGAGCAAGTATTATTTAACCAAACTCCTTCTCATTCTGTCCAACACATACTCCTTCTTTAAAGTATCTCAAATTCATAAACAGAGCTGTCCTGCTATCAAGAGATCTCTCCAGGTTTGCAGCATTCACTGTTCTCTGCATATTGATAAATGTAATTCTGTCTTTTCAGGTTATTGCCACGCTTCATTTAGAGGGTGCCAAAAATAGAACTCCCAAAAACACTTTGGGTAATGAATTCTCCCAAGGATTTAGAAACTGCTTCTAATCAATGCTTTCTTTCTGAGTGGGGGAGAAAAATAAGGCATTTCCTTCTATATCCTCCCCTTTGCTCTCCCTTCTCAAATAGAGATGATGACCACTGTTACTCTCTCCATTATGCTTAAATCTAAAGATTTCCCAGGTGGAAGATATATTGCTGTGCAATGCTGGAACACTGTGTTGTCAAGATAAATACTGTGCTTTAATAAACTCAGCAGGGAAAGTGCTTTGACTGAATGTTTTTAATATTTTGTGCAAAGATTAAAACAATTTTGCTGATGCTGGAAGGAAATCCTATACCAGGACTGCAATTGATGCTTTTTCTGTAACTGAATTTCAAAGGAAAAGAAAATAGATAAATGACAACCAGGTTGGATATGGAAATGTAGTGATAAGAGAGTGTCTGCACTGTTAGATGCTTTAAAAATGATAATGTTAGGTTGCTGCATGATCTGATGGAGGGAAGAGCTAGTACAGAGAGTGAGAACCATTGCTTTCTGTTTATTTTTAAAGTGTGGGTACATGAAAGGGGAAAAGGAGGGAGGAAAAAAAACAGGGAATGAAAAAAGCAAGGCAAAATCCTCCCTCTTATCTTTTCTGTCTGTCTCTGTCTCTGTGTGTCTCATTGTTTCTGTCTCTCTGTGTCTGTCATTGTGTGTCTCTTTTTCTGTCTTCCTTTCTCTCTGTCTATATGTATGTGTGTATGTGTCTCCCTCCTCTCCATCCTTCCCTGTCTTTCTCCTGCTTAAAATTTCTTTGGGATATTACACACACACACACACACCATGACTTGGCTTTATTTCCAAAAAGAATGACAAAATATTAACAAAGGAAACAATGTATTTCAGTACAAATGTTACTAAACTTAGAACCAGATCTGAGTTTGGGTCAAGTTCCATATAATAATGTATTACATATGTATTTTTCAAAAGATAATTTCTTAGGGATCTTACAACTCTGTGATTTTACATACTTCCAACTGAAAAGCTAAAGTTAAGAAACATTTGTTATTATAACTGATACAGGACTGATAATAGTAATAATGTGATAACATTCTACTCCAATGCCTTATCATGTTGTAAACCTGACCTTGGACTAGTAAGGCTAAGAAATTCATGCTTTGTCAGGGCCTACCATGCTAGAAAGTTTTCAAATATATTCCCATCAATAAATTATGTCTGCTGTCTGAGAATCCAGCTATCAACCAATCAACAAGCATGTACCAGACTTAGGAAGTAGAGATATACAAAATATGCCATTGCTTTCCTTCAAGAAGCTTCCATTATACTAATAGGATATTCTCAGGTAACTAAATGTAATATATATACTAATAAATCAATGGTAATAATGATTAGAGGCAACGAAACTAGGAAAATCAGTTAGCCAGTATAAAGGAGTTCACCAGTGCCAACCATGTATTCTTTGGTTACAGACACCTATGATAGAAATAAAAGGAAACAAGACATCATAATATATTGGTTAGAGAGCTCTGCTCCAGGATCAGGAAGACCTGGGCCACTGCTACATAACTAGCTGCTTTGTCACTTTAAATAAGCCTCTTAAGTTTTCAGTAGGCTTGGAAAGGCTCAAAAGTTGTAGAGCAATTACCTATCTGCACTGATAGAGTGAGTCCATAGGGACAATGAATATCAGTGCTAGTCCTACAGACAGTATGTACAACTAATTGTGCTGGACACAGAATACAAGACAATCAATTCCTATCCTCAAAGAGTTCAATAAATTGGGTTTCAGATGAAAAAAGTCTAAATATAGTTGTTCCAGTGTATTTGTTCATGAGATTAGATCACTACAGAAATCAAGCAGAACCATGTCATTTCACACTTGTTTGTTGCCCTGCTTCCAATTTCATCTACTAATGTTCTTGGGAGTGCTCTTTTAACTAGTTCTCATACCAAAAGGTCTATAGGTTTGCTTTTATCTTGACTTCTTTTTATTTTTAACCTGATTCTAATCATAATCTTCTTTATTCCTTCTCTCTAGTCTCTTGTTAATAATAAAGTGTCTCTCTACTCAGAAAAGTGCTCAAGTATTCTCTGACTTAGGATGGGTCTATATAATATTAAATTCTTGAGCGCATGTACTGTTTCACTTTTGAATATGTTCCCATAATTAGAAGTATCTGACACATAGAAGACATTCTTTGAATGCTTTTTGATTTGTTTCAGTATTCTTTTAGCCTTCTTATTATAAGAACTATTTATTATCAGCTAAATTTCTCTTGGAAATTGCTCTAATCAAGTAAATGATTGTATTTTGTCCACTCTACAGTTGTCTTAGTTGATTAGTTGTTTAAATAGGAAAGCTAGTGTCTTCTCATCTTCAAATTCAGAATTGATTTTGATCTTTGCTCTATTCAATTATAAGACTACATGTAGACAGCTGATTCTGAGATAACACACTGATAGTCATTTCTATTAAGTGAAGTCAATTTCATTTTTGTGATATTATTTGGTTCATGTCTAGTGTGTTCTAATTATATTTTTCTAAGAAATATATGCAATTTAGAGGCATAAGGTAGTCATACATGGGTTTTGTTACTCATTTCTTGATCCCAGAGACTATGTTCAATGTACTTTTCATTATTACCCCATGTTGTCACCATCACATTGAAGACATAAAAGCATATGTTTAGTTTCTTCCATGAGTTCCATTGATTTCTCATCTTTTTATAACAGATTTTGGCACATGCATATACATATCAAGTAATTTTATGATAGTTTACTTCTTTATACATATTGGGGGTTAATGTATTTATATTGGTGATTAATAACAATTGGTTTGGAATACCACAGGACTAATAGTGAGTAGAGCTATAGTGGTGTAGATTAATATAAACTTTCTAATAGCAATATGCTGCATTTTATTTGATTATGATTCCATTATTGGAAAATTAAGAGGTATGATGTTGTTCCCGTAAGTAGAGAAAAGAGTCGATTTTCCATCCATTATTATTTGAGTAGAACAATGGTAGCTTTATAGTAAGAATTCCACTTAGAGAAGATGTCTTTAATGTTTAATCAAAACTAAGCTTTCCCAAATAGGGGTCCTAAACAAGATTGAATACAATCTTATCATCTACAATGTCCTTTAGAGGATGTTTTGATCCAATAACTAAATGAGAAAATAGAAGGAAAATTCCCTCCCCCCATTAGTAACTGGCAGTTAATTATTATTTTCCTCAGTACCTGAACATAGTAGGTACTTTATAAGTGGTTATTGAAATGGAGTTGAATGATTTGGGTACACAATAAAACCAACTCAGCCAAATCATGAATTGGTTTCCCAAAGAAGAACATATAAGTTATCTTTCCATTTAGTATTAACTTCCTGATGTTTTCATTTTTAGTACAATTGAAAATATACCTGGTGCACTCACAAATTCACATGATAGTCTTCCCAGTGAATTTGTTAACCTAGGTTCAAGGTATGAGTATATGGATCCAAATCACCTAAAACCATAGTTCCTCCACTAATAAGCTTTTTTCTTTATAATCAGAAGACACAATTCAAAGCAAAGGTACTTAGTAAGATGGTATACCAAGAAAAAAAGAAGCAAAACATTTTCACTGTATACTTGGGAAATATTCTCCCACAAATATACATAGTACCAGGCAAAAGAGTACATATCCTTAGAAAACATGTAAAGGGGAGTATGTTTAAGGAACAAAATGATCAGGACAGACATTTTGAAGGATAACTCATGCTTCTGATACTTGAGAATCTTCTAGTAAGGCTTTGATTCTTTTATATCTGCACTTAGCTCATCATCAGTAGTGTCATCATTTGACATGCAGTCTTCACAAGATGTTGCTGAACTGAAATCTCTGAAAATTGTTTTGTTGGATATAAATCCACCAGACATTGATAAACTGTCCACATCATCTAGGGCAGTGATAATAACTCAAATAGAAATGGGTAACATTAAATTATAAGGTTCTCAATGAAAGGTGGGATGATTTAGAAAATCACACATTAACTTAATCTATGTTCCATTGGTTTTTTTTTTTGTTTTTGCTTTTTCTAGTTTGATACACTCTAGTGTTTTCAGATGCAGTGTGAACTAGATCATTACCATGCATTTAAAGTCTATATATAATTGGTTTTTAGTTCTTTTGGAAAAAGCAGAAAGACCTCATCTTAGATTTGGCAAAATGTCTTCCCGGTCTTTTTTCTCAGCCTTACATAATAAAGCCTCACCTTTTCCCAATAGGAGATATTCCCCCTATGATTAAACTCTTTTACACAAAAAGCTTGATTCTCCTAGCTAGCTAACCCCCTAGAAATTTAATCCTATTAGGAATCACTTTTCTTGGGGGTGGGACAGGGCTTGAAGATTACCTCTGTCAGAAATCTTATAGTGAACATTCCATACATTTCCCAATTTTCTGTTTATGAAGTCTAAACTAAAAGGCAGATAATGATTATTTTCCTAGTAACTTCCAAACATCACTGAAGCTTGTAATTTTCAAACTTCAGAGATCTATCATCCTGCCACATAGATGAAAGGTTAGAGATTGTTAGAGACAAGCTAAACTAGATTATTGCCTCCTTTGCATGTCCAGATTAAATTCCTTCCCTGTTCATATGCAAGACTATTCAATTAAAGTCTGAAAGATGCTGTGCATCTCCCTTTTAGACAATATAATGGTGTTTAAAATTATTTTAGTAGTACTTCTATTTAAAGAATATTAATGGATTCAAAAAACTTGCATCAGCATTCCAGAGGTTAAGTAAAATTTTGCATTTTAAAAACTATGTGGTCTTTAGGATCTATTTTTTTTATTGTCTTTATTGTCAGTTTACTATTAAAGCAGTAGATGGAGTTGTAGGACAGGGACAGAGAACCACTTTGCATTTTTATCTGTTTCATGGATTTCCATAGACAAAATCCATCATCTCTTAAGTGACTCATCTTTTGAAGATGAGATTCTCTATACAGAGCTCAACTAGTCCTCTGGTAAGTGATGCGATCTATCATTTGTTCCATACTCATAGCTTCTCCAGCTTGTATTCCCTTTCAGAGTTGGCACTTCAATACATCTTTTTGGATAGTGTTCGGACACTCAGAGTAGGACTTTTATGGAAAAGGACTCATGCTAGTACATGTTAGTGAGGATAATAATTCATAATCTTCTAATACATAAACACATACTCTCCAAGGACAGAAAGCCATTTGTTAAGACTAGGAGTTTTTTGAAATATTTGGGAAGTTTAGAGTTTTCTTCTTTAATTTGGTCCTTTGAGAAAGCTTTGCGATGCTCACTGATTTTTCAGAGCTTAATTAGCTAATCCACAAATTTTTATGCAAGTAGAAATTCAAACTCAATACCTCTGCTACTTTTAAAATAGTTCATCAATAATGACGATGTTGTTAGTTACTAATGTAAATTGAGAATCAAGCCCTCCTTAAATTTCCACAGGACTTAATCAGCAACTAATGATAGTTGGTAGTACAAGGGAGAAAGTACTGGGCTTTAATCAGGAAAATTCATATTTATAAGTTCAAAATCTGCTTCAAATTCTTACTAAATTGTGGCCCTAGGTAAATCACTTAACCTTGTTTACCTCAGCTTTCTTAGTTGTAAAAAGATCTGGAAAAGGAAATGGTAAACCACTCCAATATCTTTGCCAAAAAAACCCCAAAGGAGGATATGAAGAGTGAGACAGAGCTAAAACCATTGAACAACAATGTGACATTGGTTGTTAGTAGTTACAATCATAATTGTCTATGCCACTAATGCAAAGTGAAGTCTAGACAATTCCCAAAAAATTCAAGCAAATAAAAATAGAACTTAATGTAGGTATTGGATTTGAATTTTTTAAATTGGTTTTCATCTGCATTGACCAAATTCAATGGACCTTTACTTCAACATTGTATGTGATCATAAATATTTATCATAACTTTAGAAAATTTTTTTCCTCTCAGCAAATCTATTGAAACATTGATGAGATGACAAATATGGAAAGATGTTTAGAATTGCATATGTTTAACCTATATCAGATTGCTTGCTGTCTTGGGAAGGGAAAGGAAGAGATGGAGAAAAAATTGGAATACAAGGTTTTGCAAAGGTAAATATTGCATTATTTTCCATCTTAGTTGCATATATTTCTATCTTTGAATGTATTTGGAAAAATAAAATGCATTAAAAAATAAAAAAGAAAGAAAAAAAAAGAAAAAGTGATAAGAAAGTATGTGATCAGTTGACAGTCAAATGTACCAAGTTGACTGTGGCACACATTTAGAGACAATGTAGTGTCTTGGATGAAGTAATCGACATAGAATCAAACAGACCTGGGTTTGAATCCTGCTTTCTATACTTACTATCTCTGTGGCCTAAGATAAGTCACTTAACCTTTTATAACTTCAGTTTCCACATCTGTAACATGGAGATAATACTACTATTACCTCACAGGATTATTGGAAACTATAGATTTTGATCTAGGAAAAAAAAAACCTTCCTACCTCTTTATTATTACAAAGCTATTGCATAGATTCTGATAAATTGAGAAAAAGAAAGAAAATATGAAGCCCAAAAGAGATAATTAGTTTATCTAATTACAGCTTTCCTTTATAAAGCACCATAAAATTTCCAAAAAAAATGTCCTCACAGAAAGATATACTATTATCCTATCATGGTCCATTAAATCTTGGTTGCCTCAGCCATGTTTAATTTAACTCCCCAATATCTTATTGCCTATCACTTGAATATAACTCCTCCCTCTCCCACCTTTCTTGATTTTCCAGTAATAGATTTATAATTAAATCAATACTGCCATTGATACTGGAAAGACAATATTAATCTACTTCCTGCTGGCTCCACTCACTATGAGCCCTGTGATATCAAAAACAAAATCTTGTTCTCTTGTCATTTTTAGCTATATTCCCTCCTCCCATAAGAATATACACTTTTTGATTGCATGGACTATGTTTGCATTTGTATTTATATAAAGATGTGTATGTGTCCATGTTACTTAGCATACAGTAAATTCTAAACAGATGTTCCTTTTTTCATTCATTCATTCATTCATTCCATCTTACAGATGAGGAAACTGATTAGAGATGAGTTCATTTGCCAATATCACACAGTTAATAAATGCTAGAACTATTAGCAGTTTTTGAACCAAAATCCCCTATTCCAAATGCAGCACTCATTCAATTGCACTGAACTGCCTCCCATCAATAGAAATTGAAAGGACCTTAGACATAATGCATGACAACCATTTAATTTTACAGATGCTGAGGAAGCTGCAGCCCAGAGAGAAGAGTTGACTTGTCTGAGTCCAGCTGTGAGAATAATTTTGATATCCCTACTCAGTTTAATGAGTTCATTGTCATTTAAAGGGTATCAGTGATTATATTTGTAAATTTGAAGTGGAATAGGATTAAATTTGAGTGCGTTCTGATAATTAATGTTGCTAGGGTATGAGTTATGATTAACTAATCCACTATTCATTGATGATAATATGCATGTATTAATTATTATAACTGATATTTATATTGCATAGATTTATAATTTGTTATTTAGGTCTGTTAAAACAATTTAGGTTTGTTAAGGAAAAGGATAGAGACTTGTAATAACCTTCTTTACTCCTGTACTCTGAAAGCTGCTGTGTGGACAGCTTCCCTGTCTTTTTGCATCTGACATTCAAAACAGACAAGTAGAAAGTCCCACATTCCTGTCATCGAATCAATGACTAAGCACTCACGATTGATGACACTTTAAAAGTTTAATAACTAACTTTGGTGATCCACGGACTTCTTTGACCAAATGGGAGTTCCTTCCCTTAGCCAAACAACGAATCCTACTTCCCTTAACCAGTCATGTGGGTTTCCCCTTTTTGGAATTGACCAATCAAAGAACTGTGCTTCAATCTACTTTTGCTCTTCCAACAATTGCTATAAAAAAGCTTAGCCCTAAGGTAGAGGGATCCATGACTGCAGAGGCAAATTTGGGATCTAATTATTTTTCTTTTTTTTTATCCCTGATTTTATTGGAAATGCTTCTAGTTTATCCCCATTACATATGATGCTTGCTGATGGTTTTATATTTTTTTAGTTTTTTTATTTTCAAAATATATGCATAGTTTTCAACATTCACCCTTGCAAAATCTTGTGTTCCACATTTTTTCCCCCTTCCTTCTCCCCACTCCCTCCCTTAGACAGCAAATAATATAATCTTCTAGGCATATTTCCACAATTATCATGCTCATAGAAAATCACATCAAAAAGGAAAGAAAATGAGAAAAAACAAAAAGAAAGAAAACAACAATAAATTGAAATAATGAAATGAAAATACTATATTGTGATCCACATTCAGTCCCTACAATCTACTTTCTGGATGCAGATGGCTCTATCACAATTTTATTGGAATTTGGCATGAATCACATTCTTGAAAAGAGCCATATGCATCAGAATTTATCATGTGATCTAATTTCTTACGGAGTGCTGATTACCTTAATAAATTCAAAATGCTCAAAGTACCTTAGTGTCCTTTTATTGCACATGGTATTGGAATTTTGATATCATATGTTTATTTATCTTTGTGTAATATTACACTAATACAGAACTATTTTTTAATTAGCAGCTACCAATTTAGCTGACTTTAGAATCAACTTTATTTTACTATAATATTATTTATTTATAAATAATATTTATATAGTTGTTATATAAGTTAGTTTTCATATATAGTTATTTATATAAATTTATAATAAATTTAAGTTGTCAAACTTTTAGAATGAAAATACCTGTTTACTAATTGTAGAATGGTTGAACAAAAGGTAGTAAGTAAATGTAATGAAATAATGTGCTATAAGAAATATGAATGAAGAAAAGAAGAAATGTTTTATAAACTGATGCATAGTGAAGTAAGCAAGAAAATAATATACAAAATTATTGTTTCAACAATGAAAATGCAAAAAAGCCACATAACAAGTGAAAATGAATATTACAAAATTACAAAGAACAAGATTGTCCCCAAAGTAGAAATGTTAGGAGACATTCCCTATACTGCTTTGCAAAGGTTGGAGGAAGGAAGATTCTACATGTGGGAAACATTGCCAATGTTAGGATATATACATACATACATACATACATACATACATAGAAAAATTGATTTTGCTTTTTTAAAAAAAATATTTTCTTATTTTTTCTTTTGAATAATTCTTTGTAATTATTTCTAAATCCCTCTAAATGAACAAATGATCCTGTCTTCTGCAACAATTTCCTCCCTCAGTCTCACCTACTGTCCTATTAAGCTTCTTTACTATCTACTACTGACTGCTTCCCCACTGCCTACAAAGAGACCCCTGCCTCCATCATCTTCCAAAAACCCTCACTTGATCCATTCATCTCTGTTACCTATTGTCTACACTTCTCTTTTATTTCATGGAAAAATTCTATGACAATGAAATCTACAATCAAAAGCTATACTTTTTTCCCTCTCATTCTGTGTTTAGCTCTCTGCAATATGGTTTCTGATCTTATTACTCAATTAAAACTATTCTTTTCAATTGTCAAGTCTAATGACCTTTTCTCAGTTGTTATCATTCTTGCTCTGTCTACAGCTTTTGATATTATTCATTTTTTTCTCCTTGATACTTCATTTTCTCTAAGTTTTCATGGCACTCTTCTCCCTTATTCTTTCCCCTTCTGTCTGACCATTCCTTGCCAGTTTCCTCTGCTTGGTCTTCATCTAGATAATGCTTCCTTACTATGTGTATCCCCAAGGGCTCTATCACGAAACCTCTTCTCACCTCTACTATTTTCGTTGATGATCTCATCAGCTTTTATGGTTTCAATTATTATCTATGCAGATGATCCATTGATTTATTAATTCAACCATGTTTTTTGCCTTTCCTGGTATCCCCAGAGCTTAAGAAAATGTCTGACTTAGTAAATTCTTAATAAATGCTTGTGGACTTGACTTTAAACATTAACATCTAAATGGCTATAATAAAAGAAATGAGCAACGTTAGGTAACTCTCATTGTTTAGTTTTTTGTTTTTTGCTTTTTTTATTGAGTCAAAGGTAATTGGGGAAAGATATGATTCTATCAGGTCCAATCATTAAAAACTCAAGACCACAAGAAGCTCTTAATAAAGTTGACAAACCCTTAAAAGAGATAATCATGCATTATACAGATGACTCCATATAACTGATATACCTGGCAGAATTGTTATCAATGGTAAAGTAGAATTTCTTGAATGTGATCTATCTTGCTATTTCTCTGATAAATCATGCTGCTGCTTTGTCACTAACAGAATCCTGAGTGAAGTACTATTGCAGAGGGATTTATAGTTTTCAAATCCAATATTATTATTCCTTAGTATTACATTAGAATTCTAACTTTTTTTATTAAAAAAAAAAACTTCAAGTAATTGCAGGTGGTTTTGAAGCTGCATTTAGCTACTTTTCAGGCAGTGCTCCAAATGTTTACCATCATGCTTTTGGGAGGTAGCAATTGGAAGAGAGAATAATGTATTTTACATATCAGTTTTAATGGCTTGCAATTAAAGAAGCTGGCATATTCTCAATACACTTCATTATGTACAATAGCCGAAAAAGTGCTCTGAATGAAATTCACATGCTAATATTCAGTAATATATTATCTCATATTTACATATCACTTTAATAGATTTACATATAACTATCAAATAATTATTCAGGTTCTGCTCAGAATTGGAAATTGAACATGCCTTTAATGTAATACAAACCAATTTCTAAGACATTTCTCTGATATTTGTCTTATCTGATTGTATGCATGCGGAGCTAACATCTGATGAATATTCATCTTGATTTGAAAGAGGAAAAAAAATAGATTCTTTTCAACCCTAGTTCTTCTGACTACTTTCTAAGTCACTTATCTAAAATAATTTTCTTTAACAGAATGTACCAAATGTTAATCTCTTTGGGCACAGGTTAATTGGCTGAGCCTCTTCATTTACTATTAGTGGGAATTTTATACTACTACTTATAATCTAGCTAAGGCATTTAAGATATTATAAAAAAGTGCAAGTTGGGATTTGAATTGTCATTTCACCCTAGGCTAGGAAAAGTGCCAAACATATTGAGGACATGGGTAATTTGGTGGAGCTATCAGTCAGGCTGGAATAGCTAGGATATAGTAATCATCACTTTTTGATGGGGGAGAAGAAACATAGACATGTGGTTTCTTTGGTATGGAGAACTCCTGCTTTGGAAACTTTTTCCACAATGCAAATTAGCAAATTATCTGCAATTTGGAGTCTTAAACTCCACTGAGAAGCAACACTGAGAGGCTAAGTGATTGAACATCATAACTCATCTGGTGTTTGTAAGGAGTATCTTCTGACTCCAAAGCCAACCCTCTATCCACTATTTCAGATTATCTCTGGTACAATTATGAAAATAGAAAATCTTAAAAACTGGAAGGAATTTCAGAAACCCCTACGGGAAATACAAACCTTCCCCCCACAAAAGAACTAACTTCCATTTGAAGATATTTTTTGAAAAGAAAATCAAAGCTCCTTATGTGTGTATCCTAATATAGTCATTATACTTTGTACCATTTTTCTTTATTTCTCTTCTTTACTCTTCCTTCCTTTTTCTCCTTCCTTACCTTCTTTCCCAACCCATCCCTCTCTTTTCCTTCTTCATTTCTTTTTCCATTTTCCCTCTCTCCTTTAATTGGTTCTCTCCTTTCCTTCATTTCTTCACTTTCTTCTTCAATTTCTAGCTATGTTCATTCCATTCATTATTCCTTCCTTCCTTTCTTGGATAGGACTAATCATTAGAAATCTCTTCCTTAACCATATATTATGAATTTAATCATATCTTGAACTAAAAATCCACATTCCTATGACTTCTATCACTAATCCTAATTCTATTCTTGCAAGCTTAACAAAAAAAATTATTCTTTACACATATCCTATTTTTTTTTGCTGAGGCAATTGGAGTTAAGTGACTTGCCCAGGGTCACACAGCTAGGAAGTGTGAACTGTCTGAGGCCAGATTTGAACTCAGGAACTTCTGACTTCAGGGCTGGTGCTCTATGCACTGTGCCACCTAGCTGCCCCATATATTAATTTTTTTGGAAACATTTCTCATGTCACAATACCCTACCACCTCTTCCATTTTCAGGTAAAGCATTTAGAAAATTAAATAAAATATACATTACATATATTCTAGGTTAGATTTAAAAATGAGATCTGGGTTTAATCTTTAGGTACTTTATAAGGGAATAACCATCTCAAAATGTCAATTTTATTATTTGGAATCAAGATCTTGGACATTTTCCACCATCTCTCAGGAAATGGTCATCCAAAGCACACTTTGAAGATTGTACTTTATATACACTTCAAAGGAAGGCAATAACTCCATGCAATTTCTTTCAACAATAAAGGCCACATACCAAGATAAGATCTAAATGGGTTCATGATCTGGATATAAAAAGTGATATTATAAGTAAATTAGAGGAAAGTAATATAGTTTACCTTTCAGACCTATGGAGATGGAATAAATTTATGTCTAAAGAAGAACTGGAACTCTTAATTGAACACCAGATAGATAATTTTGACTATATTAAGTTAAAAAGGTTTTGTACAAACAAAACCAATGCTGTCAAGATTAGGAGGGAAGCAATAAATTGGGAAAGCATCTTTACATTTAACAGTTCTGATAAAGGTCTCATCTCTAAAATATATAGAGAATTGTCTCATTTATATAGGAATTCAAGCCATTCTCCAATCGATAAATGGTCAAAGGATATGAACAGACAATTTTCAGAGGATGAAATTAAAACTATTTCTAGTCATATGAAAAGGTGCTCCAAATCACTATTGATCAGAGAAATGCAAATTAAGACAACACTGAGGTACCACTACACACCTGTCAGATTGGCTAAAATGACAGGAAAGGATAACGACAGGTGTTGGAGGGGATGTGGGAAAGCTGGGACACTGATGCATTGTTGGTGGAGCTGTGAACGGATCCAGCAATTCTGGAGAGCAATTTGGAGCTATGCTCAAAAAGTTATCAAACTGTGCATACCCTTTGACCCAGCAGTGCTTCTATTGGGCTTATATCCCAAAGAAATCATAAAGGAAGGAAAGGGCCCCACATGTGCAAGAATGTTTGTGGCAGCCCTTTTTGTAGTGGCGAGAAACTGGAAACTGAATGGATGCCCATCAATTGGAGAGTGGCTGAATAAATTATGGTATATGAATGTTATGGAATATTATTGTTTTGTAAGAAACGACCAGCAGCATGATTTCAGAGAGGCCTGGAGAGACTTGCATGAACTGATGCTGAGTGAAATGAGCAGAACCAGGAGATCATTATACACTACAACAACAAGACGATATGACGATCAATTCTGATGGACATGGCTCTCTTCAACATTGAAAATTTTCAAACCACTTCCAATTGTTCACTGAAGAAAGCCATATACACCCAGAGAGAGGGATGTGAAATGTGGACCACAACGTAACATTTTCATACTCTCAGTTGATGTTTGCTTACATTGTGTTTCCTTTATCTGATATTTCTTTCTTGTAGATACGATTTTTCTTGCACAACAGTGATAAGTGTGGAAATATGTATACATATATTCGATTTGTCAAGTATTTTAACACAATTAACATGTAGTGGATATCCAGCCATCTAGGGGAGGGGTGGGGAGTAGGAAGGAAAAACATGTAACAGAAAGCTTTGTAAGGGTTAATGTTGAAGAATTACCCATACATATGTTTTGCAAATAAAATAAAATTTAAAAAAAAATTTAGAAAAAGAATAAAAAGCAAAATGAGAAAAAAAAAGATTTACAAAATCCTTTACATACTGTCATTTGATCTTCATTTCAAAACAAAATAAAACACCTAGCATATAGGTTGTCTTACTTTAAAAAAAAAACAATAAAGGAAAGAAAATTTCATAACAAATTTCCTTATGTTTAATTATAATGATATATATTTTTTCTACCAGTTAATATTCTGCCTGGCTTTTTCATGAGTTACTGCAAGTCTAGAAAGTTTTTATTCCTTTTCTCTTACTTTTTGAAAATACTATTGTATTATTTTTAAATAATTTTTTTATTCTTTACTGTATTATCTGGTATTCATCACATTTAATATCTAACAATAATTCTTTTTTTCTTTTTCTAACATTCTAATTTTAAGTTTAAAATTATCTCTCTCCATTTAACCCCTCTGCCAATAATTGAGAAGGAAATAAATGATATCAATTATACCTAGGAAATAATTTAAAACATATTTCTAAGCAGAATCAGGAATACACTGTATACAATAACAGCAAGAATATGTAAACACTTGGTTCTTCTCAATGGTTCAGTGATTCAAAGCAATCCCAATAGAATTTGGACAGAAAATGCCATCTGCATCCAGAAAAAGAACTATGGAAACTGAATATAAATCAACATGTTATGTTAATTTGTTTTTTCTGCGGTTTTTTTCTCTCCCAGGGTTTTTCCTTTTTGCTCTAATTTTTCATTCTCAACATGATTCATAAAGCAATGTGTATAAAATAAATAATTTTTTAAAAAAGAAAAGGAAAAGGAAATAAAATTGGAACCCACAAGGACATAAAAGAACAATCAAGTGTGGAGATTATCTTCCCCCAAAAGAATATAAATTCCTTGGGAGCAGGGAGTGCCTATGTAATGAGAGATAGAGATTTATGTTGTATCACTTATGTAACATCCAATTAATGAGGAATTAGTGGAGGAATACCTACCTTTACCAAAATGTTATTATTCTTTTCATAATTTTTTTTTGCAAAATTCCTTTTATTTCCACAATTTCCCCCTACTACCTTTATTAGATTTTCTAAATCTTTTTTCCCTTTTTTTAAATCTCCTTTTATTTTTATTCTCATTGGTAAATTCTTGTTAGACTTCCTCCCAATCTGGATATTTTTGAGGTTGTACTTCTAAATTTTTTCATGCTCTTGTTTTCTGAGTATGAGTCTTGAGTTTTCCTGTAACCATAGTAGATTCTTGCAGTCAAGTTCTTTTTGGATTGCTTGCTCATTTTTCCAGATTATTTCTTAACTTCAGATTTTATTTTAGAATTGGACTTTGCTCAGTTGTTCAACATGCCAAGCTTTAGGATGTTTCGCCCTACTGAATACAGTTATAATTCTAGAGGTGTATAAGTTTTCAACTCTCCTAAAGAGGTTTGATCCAGAAAAAAATATGGTTACTGCTTTCTTTGTCTAGGTTCTGATGCTGACCTAAGACCCCTATACTAATGCTACAACAAGCTCTACTCTTTTCCTTGGAAATGTGACCCAGAATTGAGTAGCAATCAGTGGAGTTATTCAAAATTGTCTATACTCAAATAGGGAGCCCCTATGATCTCTTTCTGACCAGTTATTCAATCCCCTTCCACTTCTGGGCATTGAGAGCTCCTGAAAATCCTACTATTATTATTGCTATTGTCACAATGGCCCAGAGCTGGTATTGTTGCCTTACTATGCTCCTGGCCAGCCCCCAACCTAATGTTACACACCTTCCCACCAACCTCCTAAATTGCCTTGGGCTCAAAAAATGTCTCACTCTGATCTTTTATTGATTATACCATTCCAGAAATCAATTTGATGTGATATTTTAAAGTTGTTTTGGAGAGAAATGTTCAGAGTTTGACTTGAATAATACCTTTACTACACCTTATTTTCCCTTTCTTTTTTTATACTCCTCCCAACTAGAATCATTAACTAATTTATAATCCCTTCAATTACAATAAGTAAATTGATATGAAAGTATGTCCACTCCACTAGAGAAGATAAGTGACTGTTTGAATTTTTTTGATTCTTCTTCCTTAGAAGACTGACAATAAATACCAGATTTAAGATGTATAAAATTCTATCTTTCCACTTTCATTATAGATATAACATCCCCATCACTCTGCAAATTCTCTTTCTGGGGATCAAGAGACCATGTGCAGAAAGAAATGATGAGATATAGAAGCCAAGGAGAAAGTAATCAGTATTTCAAGGGAAAAGATAAGGGGTGGAATGGTGACAGACTCTCCTTTAAAGATCTAACTTAGTTTACTGCTCCAGCAATAATAAAGTAGTTAGAGTGAGATGTGTGAAGTCAATACCAGTGAAAAGACATTGCATGGGAAAAATCACTTGTAGGTTCTTCTGCTGCATTGAAATTTCTTCTAAATATGTATCCCTGCATCACTGGAAGGAACTGAGTGTTCTATTCAGTGTTCCTAATTCCTTCATTTAGTGACTTGTCCTACTGGATTTTATAAGTTAACTGTCAGCTAGATATTCCATTGTATTTCTTTGTGATACTAGAAATGATTTATAATGTAGATAAGTGATTGAACAGTGCCTTTCCTGAAATACATGCATTTGTACCTCACTTATATGATGATTAGAGGAAGCCTGAATTTACAATAAACTGCAGCCATGCACCCAAAAAGCATTCTATTATTACCTTATTTTTTTCAAAAAATGAAAACAATGCATGCAACTAAAAATATGACTAGAATTTAATTATAGAAAATTAAAAAGGAAATGGAGTTTCTGATACTAGGATCTTAAGAGATAAATTTAATTGAATCCATCTTCACTAAACATACAACTTATATTAAGGTTGAGAGGAACAGTAGTTTAGAGCTGGGGGGGGGCAGAAGAATGTGCTTTCTGACAAGCATAGAAAATTGAGCATTCGCCTATGATTTTCTCTACAACACAAGAATTTATTTTGTAGACTATGAACTCTATATATAGTATATACATATTTATATATGGCTTAATAATTATATTTCAATACAATTACTTTCCTTTGCAATCCTAAGTATGATATTTTATGCATTTGAAAACATTTGTTTTGAGAAGGGGTTGATAGACTTCATCAGTTTTCCAAAGTTTTACATGACACACAAATAAGGGTTAAAAACTAGCTCTAGAAAAGGCAGAAAGCATCAGGATTGTGATCAGGAGTGTAGTACATTCCAGGGTCATGATGCATTTTAATTTTTTTAAATGTTTAAATAACTTTTACTGACAATTAACAAAAATCTATATTCTTTCTCTTCCATCCTCTATCCTATTGGGAAAAATAATTCTCGCCCAAAATAAAAATAATCAGACAAAACAAATTCCCTCATTGGCCACATAAACAAAAAAAAAAAGAAATTCTAGTTTCATCTTTGTCAGAAGATGAATAACATACTTTGCCATTGATCCCTCTGGAACCATGTATGAGCATTGTCTCAATAAGAATTCTTAAAAATATCAAGTTTGTTTTTTAGTATTATTATATACAATTTTCTCTTTGCCCTATTAATTATATTCTTCATCACTCTATGCAAGTCTTCAAAATTGTTTGTTTTTTTTATAATGATCTACTAATTGTCACTTTGTTCTGCATCAGTTCACTTGGGAGTAGGACAGGAAGTTGAGGAAACTTTTCACCACTTCCTTGCCTCTCAGAAGAGATGAACTACATGAAGAATGAATCCACCCAGCATCTAGGAATAGAAGAGAGAAATTGGTTGCTGAAACTTCCCTATTCTCTTTGAGAGACTATAGAAGAAAAAATAGAAAGAGTAAATTATGAGTTCTGTGTAAGAAATAGCAAAAACTTTTCTCTTTAGTAAAAACAATAAGACATTATACTTCTCGTTTAATAAGATCTGGATAACATCTAGCAACTTCACTTGGGGATGAAACATGGATGAGGAAACTAAAACCAGCTTATTAAAGGTATTTCTCTGATACAGATAGACCAAGATTAGAATTTAGGCACTGGAATTTCTATTCAAGCACTTAACCTACTCAGCACATTGCCTTTCTGCTTGATCCTGACTTTTCTGTGACAAAATATTACTCTTGCCATATGGACCACAAACATACACACCTATGACTCATTTCAGTATTACACAGCTACAGTGTTCCATATTCAACAATGCATCCAGGTGATCCTTGGACATAGTAAGGATGAGTGTCTTATACTTCCCTCTAAAGATTACTTGAAAGCTTTTCTGTGCTTTCACATAAAGTATGTTTTGATTGGTTATGTCATAACTAAATCTTCATTTTTAAAACGAACATGCCCATTTTTAGTGAGCTCCAGACCTACAGAACAATTGCAATTACGCAAACTGAACCAAATTTCGGTTTTTAAGTATAAAGCTGTACCTTCCTTCTCCATAATATCTCTGGGGAAGTAATGCATTTTAAACAAGGGAAGGCCAATTCATTAAGACCTCTAAGGAATTATTTGCTATCAGAGAAAATGAAAAGTCTTATTTTTAGAGAGAGAAAAGAGGGGGGGAAAAAGAAACATTTCAACAACTAAAGTTACTTATCAAGTTTTCTAATAAATGACTTTATTTTTCTTTTTCATACATTATTAAGTTCTTGGAAATTGTTAATATCGCTTCTGCCTTTCTTATATGATTTCTCCTGTAATTCTTAAAACACAGTAAGGCCTCTAGCCCCATAAACTTCATGCATATGTTTCTTTGGCATTTTGATAAATGAGAGCTTTCTCTACTGGGTATTTTTTGGTGGTGATAGTATCCCTATCTATAATTAAACCCCATAAACCACCTTCTCCTGCTCTACTTAATTCTCCAAGTTTTTTTTGTTTAATAACTATTTGTAGAAAGGCAAAAAGATAGAAGGATAGAAAATTTCTTCCATGATGCTGGGGTCCACTGTCATACCTTTTGATTCAGTGATGGCATCTCTGTCAAAATGTTTTCCTCTTGTATTGTGGGGCTATTCTGGTACATACCCTATTAAACACAGAATTAATTATTTGTGTCTGTAATGTTTATGAAATCTAAAACTCTAAACTATTTACATTAATGGCTCAGATGCCTGTATTCTTTTATGTGGGAAAATACCTACAAAGGACTGTTTTGCTAATGGTTGTAATACTTTTAATAATCCTGAATACAATCTATTGTCATTGTCAACATAGTACACGAAAATGGCAAGCAGAAAACCTGAAGCTACTGTGAAACTTTGAAAAAAAAAATTTAGGAGAAATCAATCAGATCGGCATGAGTTAAAAAGTAATGCAAAAAGTATTTTGGAAAATATTCAAAATCATATCATGGTCTATAATATTTTGATTTATTATCTTTCTAGCTTGTCAATTTTCTTAGTTAAATGACCTATGCATCCTATTCTTTTTCAAACTAATTTTGGAAAGACTTCCAGCACAAATAACATTCATAAAGAAACATAATATAAACAAAATCCAAGTGGGTAGTTAAAATGCTTAATGTACAAATAAAAGAGTCAGAGTTACTTAGCTTATTTAATCCAATCATGAAAATTAGTTTCTACCCAAGGCACAAAATAAATCAGTCAAGGTCCAAGGAAAATTAGATAGAAGTTGTAAAGGAAATATAATCAATTTGTATTGCCTTTTCACTAGTGCTTCCTTCTTTTTCATGGAATTTTTCCTATTAAAAGGGAATATCTAAGGCTTTAGCTGCTGGGGAAAAATTAAACTACTGGAAGAGGTGGTCTATAGAAAAGAGAATCATAGTGAATCAGTCCCATCTCCATATGTGGTTTAAATAGGGCATAGCTCTACTGCAAGTCTTAGAGTTAAAGAGGGAATCTGATACAGGACTATTAATAATATTCTCAAAAACACAGGACAAAAGGGTTGAAAATATGCTGAAGAAACTACAGAAATAGTAAAATGTAGCTGTAGGGATCAAGAGAGTTAGCATCAACACTCTCTTAGTATAAATAAAAAAAATTTTTGGAATATAGTACTCCTAGAATATAACTCATTTGCATTGTACTTGAATATTTTGATAGTGCATTTATCCCAATTATCTTGTAAGGAGACAGCAATAACAAAAAAAAAATTACAAAGAAAACAAATAAGATAGTAAAACAGCTGAGGAAAGAAGGGAGAAAAAAGAAAGATAAATCAATCTAAATGCAGAATTCCAGAAAAATAACAAGGAGAGAGAAACTTTTTCTTAACTGAGTAGTGCAATAAATAAATAACAAGAAAAAGAAAATACAATGGGAAAAACAAAAGATTTCTTCAAGAAAATTAGATATATCAGTGGAACTTTTGTGCAAAAATAGGCATGATATAAGACAAAAATGTTGGGAACTTAACAGAGCAGAAGAAATTAAGAAGAGGTAGCAAGAATATATAAAAGAAAGATTTGAACATTATCAATAACCACATGATGAAGTTACTGATCTGGAATCAGACATCCTCAAAAATGAAATCAAGTGGACTTAACAATAAGGCTAGTGGAAATGATGGAATTGCAGCTGAGCTTTTTACAATCCTAAAACATTCCAAATAACAAAAGATATAACATATTTGGGAATTGACCTACCAAAGCACAAAATATTTGTACAGAGTCGATTACAAATTATTCTTTAAAGAAATATTTATTAAATTGTTGATATTTAATGATCATGGCTAGATTGTGCCAATATAATAAAAATGATAACATTATCAAAAATTAATTTGTACTCTTTTGCCAAGACAATAAAATTACCAACAGGATAATAAATAACAAAATGTATATGGGAAAAATCTCAGAAGATCTAGAATAGCAAGGGAAATGATTAAAGAAATAAAGAGTAAGAGTGAATAGCTCTTCCAGAGCAAAAGTCATCAAAACCACCTGGGAGTGCTTAAAGAATAGAGAGAAGATTCAAAGGAATATAATGGACAAAAGAATCAAAAACAACAGGACTCAGTAACATATTGTTCAATCAAAATAAAAAAACAAATTACTCAGGGAAAAAAACTCCCTATTTTATTTTAAAAAACTGGGAAAACTGGAAAGCAGTTTTTCAAAAATTAGATTTAGACCAATATCATACACTATACACTATATTATAAATAGACATACAATCTTTTTTCCCCTGAGGCAATTGGGGTTAAGTGACTTGCCCAGGGTCACACAGCTAGGGAATGTTAAGTGTCTGAGACCAGATTGAACTCAGGTCCTCCTGACTTCAGGGCTGGTGCTCTAACCACTGGACCACCTAGCTGCCCCTAGACATACAATCTTAATGTTAAAAAGCATACAATAAAAGTTAGAGAAACAGAATATATACTCATAGCTATGGGTAGGAGATGTATTCTTTTCCCAAAAAAAATTTTAATTTTCCAATTACATGTAAAGATAGTTTTCAACATTCATTTTTCTAAGATTTTGCATTCCAAATTTTTTCTTCCTCCCTCTCTTACCTCACTCTCCTCAAGACATTAAGGAATTTGATATAGGTTATACATGTACAATCATTTTGGACATATTTCCATGTTGGCCATGTTGTGTAAGAAGAATCAGAGCAAAGGGGGTAAAGTGTGAGAAAGAAGAAGCAAACAAATAAGCAGGGAGATAAAAAATAGGGTGCTTTGAAGAATATTCATTCTTCATAGTTCTCCCTCTGGCTGTGGATGACACTTTAAAAGGAGATACATATTCTTAAATAAGAAATAGAGGCAATTATCAACAGTAAAAGAAAATTTTATTATTTGAAAAAGAAAAATTTCTAAACCAAATGAATGTACCTAAGATAAGAAAGATGCTCCATGGGGAAAAAGTCTTTATATCAAATTTCTCTGATAAGGGTTTGGTATCCAAGCTAAAGAATCAATCAATCAAATAAATATAAATACCCAGATGTGTATTTATGTGTGTGTGTGTGTGTGTTTATTATGTTACTTAAAAATTCAAACTAAGATATTGGCAACTGGCCCTCATCACTTCCTTGCAAATAGTGGGAGGAAAAATGGAAGCAGAGTCAGATTTTATATTGTTAGGCTCAGAGTTCATTGTAGATGGTAAATGTAGTCATGCAATTAAAAAGCCTTTCGACCTTGGAATTCAGGCTGTAGCAAATCTAGATAGTATAGTAGTAAAAAGCATATATCACCTTGCTGACAAAGACCCATGTAGGCAATGCTGTGTTTTTTCCTTTAATAGTATATGGCTGTGAATTAGTCTGTAAGGAAAGCTGAATGCCACAGAATTAATGCTTTCAATGCTGTGAAGACTTGGTTAGCAAATAGAACTAATTAGTCAATACTTAAAGAAATTAATTCATATCATTCACTGGAAGATCAAATACTAAAGCTGAAGCTTAAATACTTTGGCCATAAAATAAGATAGGAGTCTCATCAGATTTGGCTCAGAGGGAATAATAGACGTACTTATAAGGAAACTGGAGGGAAAGGGGGGAAAAAGAGGGTGGGTGGGGCTCTAAAGGGGAAGGATTGTTTGAGGGAAGTGGTTTTCAAAAGCAAAATAGTAGGGAGGAGGGAAAGGGGATAAGAAAGAGAAAAGCATAAGCTAGGGTAAATAAGATGACAGGAAATACAGAATTAGTTATTTTAACTGTGAATGTGAATGGAATGAACTCTCCCTTAAAGCAGAAGCAGATAGCAGAGTGGATTAAAAACCAGAATCCAACAATATGTTGTATACAAGAAACACATCTAAAACATAGAGATACATACAGGGTGAAGGTAAAAGGCTGGAGCAGAATCTATTATGCTTCAGGTGAACAAAAAAAAAGCAGGGGTAGCAATCCTGATCTCAGACCAAGTAAAAGCAAAGATAGACTTAATTAAAAGAGACAAAGAAGGAAATTATATCTTCCTAAAGGGTACCATAGATGATGAAGCAATATCAATACTAAACATATATGCACCAAGTGGTATAGCATGGAAATTCCTAGAGGAAAGGTTCAGAGAGATGCAAGAAGAAATAGACAGCAAAACTATAATAGTGGGGGATCTCAACCTCCCTCTCTCAGAACTTGATAAATCAAACCACAAAATAAATAAGAAAGAAGTTAAGGAGGTAAACAAAATGTTAGAAAAGTTAGGTATGATAGATCTTTGGAGGAAATTAAATGGAGACAGAAAGGAGTTTACTTTTTTCTCAGCAGTCCATGGAACTTATACAAAAATTGACCATGTGCTAGGACACAGAAACCTCAAAATCAAATGCAGGAAGGCAGAAATAATAAATGCATTTTTTCAGATCATGACGGAATAAAAATCACATGCAATATAAGGCCAGGAGAAAATAGACCAAAAA
>JAJPUD010002791.1:54021-134028 GCA_023553655.1 Myrmecobius fasciatus
GAAGGAAGGAAGGAAGGAAGGAAGGAAGGAAGGAAGGAAGGAAGGAAAGAAGGAAGGAAGGAGGAAAGTAGAAAGGAAGGAACAAATGCCATCTCTGACATATATTGTCTGTATGACCCAGGATTGGTAACTTAATCTCTCAATATTCTAGAGAGCTTTGTGAGACTACCAACTACATTGATAAAGTGGGTTTCCTTACCTGAAAGTTTTCTTATACCAATTAAATCACAAGCCTAATCCCTATCCTTATTTCTTTAAGTTACAGTGTACATAAAATAATTGACATTTATATAGTGCTTTAAAGTTTGCAAAATACTTGAATCATTTTCTATTATTTGGATCTCACGATGACCTTGCCAAAATGTCAAGTATTTACAGCTTCACTTTACAGATCCAGAAACTGAAGCAAGATATTAAGTTATTTTGCAGTGGTCATACAGCTAATAACTATCAGTAAGAGGATTTGAACTAATATACAATATGGCTTTTACACTGTACCCTCAATTTTTTTATATGCATATAAAGTCTTGTTTCTGAAAGTAAATTTGTGTAAAGTTGGATTTTAACTTAAGTGATGCCTCATATGCAGTTTTATACCAGGATTTCATTACGTTTCCAAAAACAAAACAAAACAATAACAAAAAAAATACCTCAAGCACATAGGACCACTTAATCTAACATTTGAAAGATATCCCAATTTCATATGCTGAAAGTCCATTATTTCCCTGCCAAGAATGGTCAGAAGGATGGTGAGTCCCACATTAATGTCAAACTAAGGGCTGGGGAATGACAAATGGTCAATATTAGCTCTGACAGGAACAGCTTTGTCTTGATGTGCCAGTGTGCCCTGTTCAGTGAAACAACAAAATAAACAAAAGCTTTTAGATGTGAGGTTTTTTTGAAACAGATCCACAACTGTGGCTAATGATCACCAGCAGAGCTCATCCACAAGAAAATATCCACAAGGGGCTATAATAGTGTTCCAGTGGAAGCTCAGTAGTTGCCAAGGAACAAAGCATTGAGTGAAAATATGTGCAAGACCAAATTTATGGTTGCTTAATATCAGGGACATAAGGAAAACCATTAGATAGATATGTGATCAAGTATTATTGGGGAAAAACAACAATAACAATAAAATTGTATTTTTGTCCCGTTTGCTTATGTATATAATTGTAGAGATGCCAATGTGTTGCCAGTCATAAATTTTCCATATCTTATCTTTTTAAATCCCACATCAAAATTATGGAGGTGTACAACAATTTCCTGGGTGAGTTGTCTTTATAATGAATGTCATTTGTTTTATCTTCATGTCTATAGTTTTTCTAATGGTATATATGAACAGATTATGGTATAAAAGAGTGAGGAAAATGACAAGGTAATGTAAATCAAAAATAATATACCCAGGAATGAATGAATAAGAAGGTGAGAATGATAGGCAAAAAATAGTATTCCTTTCTTCCCTTCAGTAATCTATTCTTGGATCCAGAAGGGGTACATCAGAATGAGTAGCAGATGGAAGGCAATATTGAAATTGAAAATCCAATACTGGTAAATAAGCAATTCAAAATACTATTGTCCTTTAGAATAAATATTGGAAACATTTAGATAAATATATGAACTATTTAAATGAGAAACGTTCCCCACCATACCTCTTTTCCAAAATCAAAAGGCAAGGGGGCAAAGCCAAGATGGCGGAGTGAAAACGTGATTCTCTGTGTCCTCCTCCGATCTTCTCTCTCTCTCTTTTTTTTAATTTTTTAATTTTTTTTATTGTAAATACTCCTTTTTATTTTTTTTTCAACATTGACCTTTACAAAAACTTTTTTTTCCCAAGCTTTTCCCCTTCTTCCCCCCAATCCCCACCCCTAGATGACAGGTAATCTAATACATGCTAAATAGGATAAATTATATGACAAATACAATACATGCATACATATCTATACAGTTATCTTACTGCACAAGAAACATCAGATCTAGAAAGAGAAGAAAAAACAACCTAAGAAGGAAAACAAAATGCATGGAAATATTCACAGAAAGCATTAAAATGCTGTGTTGTGGTTCACACTCAGTTCCCACAGGCCTCTCTATGGATGTATATGACTATCTTCATCGCTGAACAACTGGTTTGAATCACATCATTTTTCAAGAAAACCATGTCCATCAAAATTGATCATCGTATAGTCTTGTTGCTGTGTATAATGTTCTCCTGGTTCTGCTGATTTCACTCAGCATCAGTTCATGCAAGTCTCTCCAGTCCTCTCTGAAATCCTGCTGTTGGTCGTTTCTTACAGAACAATAATATTCCATAACATTCGTATACCATAATTTATTCAGCCATTCTCCAATTGATGGGCATCCTTTCAATTTCCAGTTTCTTGCCACTACAAAAAGGGCTGCCACAAACATTTTTGCACATGTGGGTTCCTTTCCCTCCTTTAAAATCTCTTTGGGATATAGGCCCAGTAGAAACACTGCTGGGTCAAAGGGCATGCACAGTTTGATAACTTTTTGAGCATAGCTCCAAATTGCTCTCCAGAATGGTTGGATCCGTTCACAGCTCCACCAACAATGTATCAGTGTCCCAGTTTTCCCACATCCCCTCCAACAGTTATCATTATTATTTCCTGTCATTTTAGCCAATCTGACAGGTGTGTAGTGGTATCTCAGAGTTGTCTTAATTTGCATTTCTCTGATCAATAGTGACTTGGAGCACCTTTTCATATGACTAGAAATAGTTTCAATTTCTTCGTCTGAAAATTGTCTGTTCATATCTTTTGACCATTTATCCACTGGAGAATGGTTTGAATTCTTATATATTTGAGTCAATACTAGATATATTTTAGAAATGAGGCCTTTATCAGAACCTTTGGACGTAAAAATATTTTCCCAGTTTACTGCTACCCTTCTAATCTTGTCTGCATTCATTTTGTTTGTACAAAAACTTTTTAACTTGATATAGTCAAACTTATCTATTTTGTGATTAATGATGACCTCTAGTTCTTCTTTGGTCACAAATTCCTTCCCCCTCCACAAGTCTGAGAGATAAATCATCCTACATTGTTCTAATTTGTTTATAATATCATTCTTTATGCCTAGATCATGAATCCATTTTGACCTTATCTTGGTATATGGTGTTAGGTGTGGGTCAATGCCTAATTTCTTCCATACTAGCTTCCAATTATCCCAGTAGTTTTTGTCAAATAGTGAGTTTTTATCCCAAAAACTGGGGTCTTTGGGTTTATCAAACACTAGATTACTATTGTCATTGAGTATTTTGTCCTGTGAACCTAACCTATTCCACTGATCCACTACTCTATTTCTTATCCAGTACCAAATGGTTTTAGTGACCACTGCTTTATAATATAGTTTTAGATCTGGTGCAGCTAGGCCACCCTCATTTGCATTTTTTTTCATTAATTCCCTTGAAATTCTGGACCTTTTGTTTTTCCAGATGAATTTTGTTGTTATTTTTTCTAGGTCAGTTAAATAATCTCTTGGGAGTTTGATTGCTATAGCACTAAATAGATAGATTAGTTTAGGTAGTATTGCCATCTTTTTTATATTCGCTTGACCTATCCAAGAGCACTTGATGTTTTTCCAATTGTTTAGATCTGACTTAATTTGTGTGGAGAGTGTTTTGTAGTTTTGCTCATATAGATCCTGACTTTTCCTTGGCAGATATATTCCCAAATATTTTATACTACCGATAGTTATTTTGAATGGAATTTCTCTTTGTATCTCTTACTGTTGCATTTTGTTGGTGATGTATAAAAATGCTGATGATTTATGTAGATTTATTTTGTATCCTACAACTTTGCTAAAGTTGTGGATTAAATCTAATAGTTTTTTAATTGATTCTGTAGGGTTCTCTAAGTAGACCATCATATCATCTGCAAAGAGTGATAATTTGGTTTCCTCATGACCTACTCTAATTCCTTTAATCTCTTTTTCTTGTCTTATTGCCAAGGCTAGCATTTCTAATACAATATTGAATAGTAATGGTGATAGTGGGCAACCTTATTTCACCCCTGATCTTATTGGGAATGGTTCCAGTTTATCACCATTACATATGATGCTAGCTGATGGTTTTAAATAGATGCTACCGACTATTTTAAGGAAAAGTCCATTAATTCCTATACTCTCTAATGTTTTTAATAGGAAAGGATGTTGTATTTTATCAAATGCTTTTTCTGCATCTACCGATCTTCTCTCAAATCAACAATAAAATAAGCCTCTGAACTGATCTTCAAGTTAATGACTCCAGAAATATTTGGACACTGCTTGCAGATATCTCTGAAGAACTTGATATCAGGTCTGTTTAACTCGGGCAGAGGGGTAAACAGTTTACTTGGTGCAACCCAGAAGTAAGTGTGGGACTCAGCCCAGTGTAGCAGAAACTCCAAACTCTAAACTCCAAACACCTGGAGTTTATCTGAGGCACTCAGGACACTCAGCCCTGATTGGGGGCAGGTGTTCTGGCAGATTTGCCTTTTTAAGGAGTAATTCGGACTTAGTCCTAGCCCCCACCGGCCCAGCACCTTAAGTTAATTACAAGAATTGCCCCAGGGAAAACTACCGCAACCTCGGCTTCTCTAGCCTTAAACAGACCCCCAAGCTGGCTAAAAAAATGAAGAAGCAAAAGAGAGCTCTCACCATAGACAGCTTCTATCGAGAGAAAGAAGGGCAGACCCCAGATCCTGAGGTTCATTCAGAAAAAACTCCAGAGCTTCCTTCCAAGGACCATCACTGGTCCCCTTTTCAAAAGGCCTTTCTGGAAGATTACATAAAGAATCTCAAAAGAGAGCTGGAGGATAAATGGGAAAATAAACTGAAATCAGTGCAAGAAGGATACAATATCTTGCAAGAGGGATATAATGCCCTGCAAAAGAGATATGAAAAAGATACCAATTTATTGAAAAACAAAATAGGTGAATTGGAAATAGACAATAATGTACTGAAAAATAAAATTAGTAAAGTGGAAAAAGAGTACAATGAACAAAAAAATTCAATTGGCCAGTTATAAAAGGAGCTAAAAAAGGTAACTGAAGAAAACAACACTTTAAAAATAAGAATTGAACCAATTCAAGCCAATGACTCAATAACACTTCAAGAATCAGTCAAACAAAAACAAAAAAATGACAAAATTGAAGAAAATATGAAATATCTCCTAGGAAAAACAAATGACTTGGAAAATAGATCTAGGAGAGACAATCTAAGGATTATTGGACTTCCTGAAAGCCATGATCAAAAAAAGAATCTAAACACTATCTTCCAGGAAATCCTGAAAGAAAACTGCCCTGAGGTTATAGAATCAGAAGGCAAAATCACCATTGAAAGAATTCACCTATCACCTCCTGAAAGAGACCCCAAAATTAAAACCCCAAGGAATATCGTGGCTAAATTTCAGGACTATAGCACCAAGGAAAAGATTCTGCTAGCAGCTATAAAGAAACAATTCAAATACCAAGGATCAATAATTAGAATCACACATGATGTCAGCCTCCACATTGAAGGATCAAAGGGCCTGAACCAGATATTCCGAAAGGCAAAGGAATTTGGATTACAGCCACGAATAACCTATCCAGCTAGAATGAGCCTTATCCTCTAGGGAAGAAAATGGTCATTTAATGATATAGATGAATTTCACCTATTTCTAATGAAAAGACCAGACCTGAACAAAAAATTTGACCTCCAAACACAGAACTCAAGAGAAGCATAAAAAGGTAAAAAGGAAAGGACTCTTGAGAACTTTATTTCTATTATGGGAATACTTAAAGTTTGGGGGTATAATTAACTAGATATTACTTTGATAATATGAAAAAGAAAATTAGAGGGGGAAAGGTTATCATACTGGGGAAAAGAGGGAAAAGGTGGTAAAATAAGATTTTTTTTTAAAAAAGGAGATAAAAACAAGGTAAAATCTCTTGAAGAGGCAAAGAAAACCTAATATAATTGAGAGAAAGAAGGGAGGGATATGAGCATTGTGTAAATCTTACTCTCATCAGTTTGGACTCTAAAAGTGTATATAAGACACTTGATTTCACAAAGAAACTTGTCCATTGCTAGAGGGAAGTGGGAGAGAAAGGAGGAAAAGAAAGGGATAAACTAATAGAAGGGAAAATAGAAGAATCAGAGGAAAGAAGTAAAAAAAGGGGGAAGGGATCTAAACGGTGAAGTATTGTTTGGGGGAGGGGTCATTAAAAGCAAAATACTGAGGAGGGGGGAAGGGAGAAAGGGGAAAGGAAAGGGAAAAACATAACTTGGGTAAATAAGATGGCAGGAAATAAAGAAGTAGTTATTCTATCTGTGAATGTGAATGGGATGAACTCTCCCATAAAGCGGAAGTGGATAGCAGACTGGATTAAAAACCAGAATCCCACAATATGTTGTCTGCAAGAAATACATCTAAAACATAGTTACGCATATAGGAGGAAGGTAAAAGGCTGGAACAGAACCTATTATGCTTCAGGTGAACAAAGAAAAGCAGGAGTAGCAATCCTTATCTCAGATCAAGTAAAAGCCAAGATAGATCTAATCAAAAGAGATAAGGAAGGAAACTATATTTTATTAAAGGGTACCATAGATAATGTATCAATATCAATACTAAATATATAGTCACCAAGAGCAATAGCATTGAAATTCCTAGGGGAGAAAGTAAGAGAGATGCAAGAAGAAATAAACAGCAAAACTATACTAGTGGGGGATTTCAACCTTGCTCTCTCAGAATTAGATAAATCAAACCATAAAATAAATAAGAAAGAAAATAGGGAGGTAAAACAATTGTTAGAAAAGTTAGGTATGATAGATCTATGGAGAAAATTGAATGGAGACAGTAAGGAGTTTATCTTTTTTCTCAGCAGTCCATGGAACTTGTACAAAAATTGACCATGTATTAGGGCATAAAAACCTCAAAATCAAATGCAGAAAGGCAGAAATAGTAAATGCATCTTTTCCAGATCATGATGCAATAAAAATCACATACAATATAAGGACAGGAGAAAATAGACCAAAAGTTCATTGGAAATTAAATAATCTAATCCTAAAGAATGAATGGGTGAAAGAGCAAATCATAGACACAATCAGTAATTTCATCCAGGAGAATGACAATAATGAGACAACATACCAAAATTTGTGGGATACGTCCAAAGCGGTTATAAGGGGCAATTTTATATCTCTAGATGCTTACTTGCATAAAATAGAGAAAGAAAAAAATCAACTGATTGGGCTTATTATTAAAAGAAAACTAGAAAAAGAACAAATTAAAAACCCTCAATTAAATACCAAATTGGAAATTCTAAAAATAAAAGGGGAAATTAATAAAATTGAAAATAAGAAAACTATTGAATTAATAAATAAAACTAAGAGTTGGTTTTATGAAATAAAAACAACAAAATAGATAAGCCTTTAGTTAATTTGATAAGAAAAAGGAAAGAGAAAAATCAAATTGTTAGGCTCAAGAATGATAAGGGAGAACTTTCCTCCAATGAAGAGGAGATTAGAGCAATAATTAGGAGTTACTTTGCCCAACTTTATGCCAGTAAGTTTGATAATCTAAATGAAATGGAGGAATATCTACAAAAATAGAGATTGCCCAGGTTAACAGAAGAGGATATAAATTATTTAAATAGCCCCATATTAGAAAAATAAATAGAACAAGCTATTAACCAATTCCCTAAGAAAAAATCTCCAGGGCCAGATGGAGTTAAATGTGAATTCTACCAAACATTCAAAGAACAATTAATTCCAATACTATACAAACTATTTGAGAAAATAGGGACAGGAGGTATACTACCAAATTCCTTCTATGAAACCGATATGGTGCTGATAGCTAAACCAGAAAAGGTGAAAACGGAGAAAGAAAACTATAGACCAATTTCCCTAATGAATATTGATGCAAAAATTTTAAATAAGATATTAGCAATGAGATTACAGAAAGTCATCCCCACGATAGTACACTATGACCAAGTAGGATTTATACCAGGAATGCAGGGCTGGTTCAATATTAGGAAAACTATCAGCATAATTAATTATATTAATAACCAAACTAACAAAAACCATATGATTATCTCAATAGATGCAGAAAAAGCATTTGATAAAATCCAACACCCTTTCCTATTAAAAACACTAGAGAGTATAGGAATAAATGGGCTTTTCCTTAAAATGATTAGTAGCATCTACTTAAAACCATCAGCAAGCATCATATGTAATGGAGACAAACTAAAACCATTCCCAATAAGATCAGGAGTGAAACAAGGCTGCCCACTGTCACCATTACTATTTAATATTGTATTAGAAATATTAGCTTTGGCAATAAGAGAAGAAAAAGAGATAAAAGGAATTAGAGTTGGTAATGAAGAAACTAAATTATCACTCTTTGTAGATGACATGATGGTATACTTAGAGAACCCTAGAGACTCAACTAAAAGACTACTAGAAACAATTCACAACTTTAGTAAAGTTGCAGGATTCAAAATTAATCCACATAAATCATCAGCATTTTTATATATTACCAACAAAATTCAGCAGCAAGAGATACAAAAAGAAATTCCATTCCAAATAACGGATGATAGTATAAAATATTTGGGAATCTATCTGCCAAAGAAAAGTCAGAAAGTATACAAACTAAACTACAAAACACTTTCCACACAAATAAAATCAGACCTAATCAATCGGAAAAACATTAAGTGCTCATGGGTAGGCAGAGCAAATATAATAAAAATGACAATACTACCCAAACTAATCTACTTATTTAGTGTCATATCAATCAAACTCCCAAGAAATTATTTTACAAATCTAGAAAAAATAGTAGCAAAGTTCATTTGGAAGAACAAAAGATCAAGGATTTCAAGGAGATTAATGAAAAAAAAAAGGCAGATGAAGGTGCCCTTGCTGTACCAGATCTAAAACTATATTATAAAACAGCAGTCATCAAAACCATTTGGTAGTGGCTGAGAAATAGAGCAGTCGATCAGTGGCATAGGATAGGATCACAAGACAAAATAGACAATAACTATAGCAATCTAGTGTTTGATAAACGCAAATTCCCCAGCTTCTGGGATAAGTACTCACTATTTGGCAAAAACTGCTGGGAAAATTGAAAACTAGTGTGGGAGAAATTAGGGCTTGACCCACACCTAACACCACATACCAAGATAAGATCTAAATGGGTTCATGATCTAGACAGAAAAAGTGATATTGTAAGCAAATTAGAGAAACGTAGTATAGTTTACCTCTCAGACCTGTGGAGATGGAATAAATTTATGTCCAAAGAAGATCTGGAACTCTTAATTGAACACCAGATAGATAATTTTGACTATATTAAGTTAAAAAGTTTCTGTACAAACAAAACTAATGCAGACAAGATTAGGAGGGAATCATCAAATTGGGAAATCATCTTTACATTTAATGGTTCTGATAAAGGCCTCATTTCTAAAATATATAGAGAATTGTCTCATATTTATAAGAATTCAACCCACTCCTCAATAGATAAGTGGTCAAGGGATATGAACAGACAATTATCAGATGATGAAATTAAAACCATCTCTAGTCATATGAAATCCAAATCACTATTGATCAGAGAAATGCAAATTAAGACAACTCTGAGGTACCACTACACACCTGTCAGATTGGCTAAGACGACAGGAAAAGATAACGATGAATGTTGGAGGGGATGTGGGAAAACTGGGACACTAATACATTGTTGGTGGAACTGTGAACGGATCCAACCATTCTGGAGAGTAATTTGGAGCAATGCTCAAAAAGGTATCAAACTGCGCATACCCTTTGACCCAGCAGTGTTTCTACTGGGCCTATATCCCAAAGAGATCTTAGAAGAGGGAAAGGGCCCCACATGTGCAAGAATGTTTGTGGCAGCCCTTTTTGTAGTGGCTAGAAACTGGAAACTGAAGGGATGCCCATCAATTGGAGAGTGGCTGAATAAAGTATGGTATATAAATGTTATGGAATATTATTGCTCTGTAAGAAACGACCAGCAGGACGATTTCAGAGAGGCCTGGAGGGACTTGCATGAACTGATGCTGAGTGAAACGAGAAGAACCAGGAGATCATTATACACAGCAACAACAGTATTGCATGATGATCAATTCTGATGGACATGGCTCTCTGCAACAAAGAATTGTCTCAAACCAGTTCCAATTGTTCACTGAAGAAAACCATATACACCCAGAGAGAGGGATATGAAATATGGACCACAACATATCATTTCCATGATCTCTGTTGATGTTTGCTTGCATCATGTTTCCTTTCTCTGATTTTCTTTTTTTTTTCTTGTAGATAGGATTTTTCTCGCACAACTTGTCAAGAATTTTAACATTATTAACATGTAGTGGACTTCCTGCCATCTAGGGGAGGGGAGGGGAATGGGGGTAAAATTTGTAACGGAAAGCTTTGTAAAGATCAATCCTGGGGAACTACCCATACACATATTATACAAATAAACAGCTTTAATAAAAAAAATCAAAAGGCAATTGGTAAAATAAGGAAGAAAACCTAAGGAGTTAAAGGGAATAAATCAAACAAATTATAAATGCTAAAAGGACATCATCAATAATGATCTGGGGAAAGGATAATGAACACATAGAATGGTAAAGGGAGGAGCAAAGAGAAAGGAATAAAATTATTATGAAATCATAATCTCCAATTAGAGTACAAGGACCTTGATTTTCATTTTTATCTGTATCCCAATACCTACACTAGTACAGAGTAGGTGCTTAATGAATGTATGTTGATTGATTAAATCACAGGAATGTACTCCTGAAATTAGGGAGAGGGGATATGGTAGAAATCATTCAAGATCAGCCATCAAGATTGAGGCATAGGATAGGCATCTAATAAATAAATATTAGAGATTTGAAATGAATAAAAAGAGACAAAAGAGCAGCAACTAACTGGAGATGCTAGCAGAAAGGAATGGAAATATAGGATGGGGACAATTTTTACCAAGCAAAAAACAGAGGAAGCAGATGGGAATATTTTCACTCCAAAATTTAACTATTTTTAAGTTTCTCTGAAATATTAAGTGAAGAAAAATGTCAAATACTCAAATACCCAAAGTATGTATGGTAGGTTGTGACATATTACCAATGATAACTTGTGTATGAGCAATAGTAGAAAACTACTCACATTTAACAAATGCTTTGTTGATGTATCAAAATGAGGACTGACAATGGAATTGCCCATCTGTATCCTCTAAATACTATAAGAACAAAAAAGAAGACCTATGGCATGTTGAATAGTTCTTTTATAAAGGATTTATAGGAAAATGTGTACAAAAATCATACAGGATGATTAGGGATAGAGGAGTCTTTAACCTATGCCCATGAGAGCAGCACCAATCAAGAAAGATATCATTTATCTAATAATATACTAGTCAGGAGTGCATCATTTATTTGGATAATAAGTCAAATCTGTTACAGGTTGTATATTTATAGCATGTTTATAGTTACAAAAGCACATATTTTTCAAATTCTTAAAGAAGTTTTCTTAAATAATTTCCTTCCATACTGATAATTATTCATTTTTACTAAGTGAAGAACTCTTTATTATCACCCTTTAAATTTCATTTTATTAATTTTAATTCATGTTTCTTATCCATCAAAAATTTTTTATACCCATTTTGCTTTTAAATTTATTAGCTAACTCAAGAAATTTTGAGTTATTCACAAATTTGACAAACATTTCATTTTTTGAAAAAAAATCCAAAACCAGTTTGCTGAAGAGGATTAAAGAAGTTATTGCTAAATATATTTAATAGTAGGACAAAAAAAGAGCTCTCATCTCATTTAAGACATCTCTCTAGGTCGACATTGATCTCTATTTTCATAACTGGCTATAACTGGCTGCTAAAGTACTAATTCCAACTTAAAACAAGAACAGGTGGAAAACAATTAAGGATTAGATTAATAATTAAATCTTCTATCTGTATCATCTAATAGCAATTCCTAGCATTCTTTGGGGAAATGAGAAGAAATTGGAGTCCATGACACTGACCCAGTGACAGAAATAATACTCTATTTCACTCATATGCCTATGGTTCACTCTAGAGAGCACCTTTGCAAGAATCAATTTTTCTTTAATGCATGAACAGATTTCCCTTTACCTCAGCTGAATAACAATTATATCAAGAAGTGGTAAAAAGGTACAAATATTTTAAGTTATTTCATTGGTAAATTTTTGTTATTATGAGGTGGATGAATTCTTGGGTGTTGATGGATAATCAAGTGCTTCAAATCAAAAAGTTGTGAAATTTGCTCTATCTGACATGTATTTTCTTTGGGAATAAGTGTGATTCACTTAAGTTGCATCTCTGGAAAATCTGAGAACTTCCATTTTTCCACATTCACATTGTTCAGTTTGCCTGTACTACAGGGAATGCAAGTGTGAATTGGTTAATAAAGTATGGGATAGGAGTCAGAAAAATCTACCTCCAAATCTATCTCTAGGATTAATAACTATGTGTCCCTGAGTTAGTTAATTAATCTCCACTCACCAAAGGCAACATCTAAATCATAGAAGAATAGTAAGCTACAATTCTGGAGGAACTTCTACAAAATCACAAATATTTAGTGCTCTGAACTGTTGAATCAACATTCATGCTACTGAAATATTTATTTTAGGCCATGTCTTTGATGAAATTGATTAAGCACCTTGAATTTATGGCTTTGGGCTAAGTACTTTGCAGAAACAAATCCAAAATGGTACCATTCATATAGTTCAGAGATTACCTCCCAGCAAGGAGGGAATATAGAACTCTTTTTGTTTTGGGAACTACCATTATGGAAAACACTTCTACCAAGTGAAATCCTTATCTTGCCTCATAATTATATGCTTGAGAGTTACCTGAAGTTGAGAAAAATAGTTGGTGCAGTGGAAAGACTATTGGACATGGAAGTTGGATAACCTGAGATCAAATCCAGCCTCAATCATTAGCTATATGACCCTGGGCAATTATTTTAAGATGAAAAAAACTCTGTAAGTTTCATCAAATATAAAATGGAGATAAAAGCACTTTCTTTCCAAGGTTGTGGTAAGGATCAACTGTGTTGCATAGATAATAGATGTTTAATAAATGATTGTTTTTTTTTTCCTGAAGCATTGAAGTCAAGTGATTTGTCTATAGTCCTAAAAGTATGTCAGAAGTAGGATTTGTTTCATGTCTCACTAGTGATTGCAGCAAAAAAAAAATAATTATATGTGTATCACAATATAGTAAATATCAAAATGATTACATATAAAATAATTCAAAGTGAGACAATACTATATTCAGGAACTCTTCTGGGCAATGAGAATATAAAAATAAAATTGAATGCTTTTCCTCAAGAAACTTCCACTGGAAGGTAGAGAGGGAGATATATAATAAATAAATAAATGTAAGGTAAATGCCCCCAAAAATACAAATTTTGGGGGGGGGGAATGAGATGTTGGCAATTGGGGAAATCTAGAAATGCCTTTTGAGGGAGAAAACATTTCTTGTAAGTCTTAAAAAAAAGTTATGGATTCCAAGAAATGGAAGTGAGGAAGAAGAATATTATAGGTATGGGAAACTGTGCAAAGAAAAAAAAAAGTAATGATAACATTCAGATAATCAATAAACAGAGATTATTTAAGCATTTATCAAGAGCCAAGCATGATACTAAGCATAATAGAAAGACAAACAAAACAAATGGCAGTGTGTCCTCAAATCACTTATAATCTAATGGAAGAGGCAATATGTTTTAAAAAAAAGTGAAAAGAGAAGAGTTATGATAGAGAAGTCCAATAATTAATGAAGAGATGGCCAACCTGGGTTCCTTTCTTAATTAGTGGAAAGGTTCCAGAAGTACAGGTATCTCTGAGGCATGAGTCTCAAGATAGAAATGGGAAAAATTACCAGAAAATATGCTATTTCAAATTGCATGAAGGGGATTATCATTGTGTAAAAAATAATGAAGGATTAGATAATATTCAACAGATAATTTCTATTTTATCTTAAAGAAAATAAGGAGCCACTGAAACTTGATGAACCAAGTAATAACATGACTATATTTGTGCTCTAAGAATCTAAATTTGGCATGTGTATAAAATAAATTCGAGGGGAAAAAAGACAATGAATAGTGACTCATTAGCACATCATTTAGAGCAATACAGGCAGGAGATGAAGAATTAAGCCAGGTTGATTAAGAAGAGGAGGAGAAAGGAGGGGAAAGGTGAAAAAAAAGTTGTATGAAAGATGAAATTGAATAATTGGCTATTGGTTGGCTATGGGAAGTGAAAAAGAATGAATCTAGATTACTAGACAGAAGGAAAAGTGAATTTGAGAGAAAGAATGAGCAATGAATGATGGAACAAATGTTTCAGGGCAGAGGTGACTGTATAAAGTTCAACTTGTTGACTATGTAATCATAGCAAAGGGAAAAACACAGAGATGAATATAGAGAAAAGGTTTACAAGAAATAAGGCACAGGAATTCATCATCTGAGAGATGAATTTCAAAGTTATAGATTATGAGGGTAAAATACTTATAGAAGTTGATAAGATCAATGGTGTGATCCTCCTATATAACTGAAATAGAGTGAAAATGAGTGTTGAGTGTTGAGAAAGTTAATGGACTGGGAATAAAGGATATTCAAAGGGACATATATGTGCAAATTCAAGGCCCCTATTAGAGACAGGTGTTAGGGTGATGAGCTATCATTCTCAGGCTAAAAGGGTATCTATTTCCTCTATTCTTCAATTAATCTCCTATAAAGAATTCTCTACAAGCATTACATCCACTCCTCCACTCATCCCTTTGCAATTTGGGTTCCAATTTTATCATTCAAGTGTAATCACTGTATCCAAAGTTAACAACAATCTCTTAATTTTCAACTCTGACAAGCATTTCTCAGTCTTCAACTTTCTTCACCTCTAAAGAACTTGGCACGATCAAGCACCTTCTCCTTCTAGATGTTCTGTTCCCTCCTCTTCCATTTGATTTTTCAAAGCCCTTTTTAAAGCAACTTGACTCTAAACTGTCATTCTATTCTTACAACACACTGTTTCCTTTTCCCAAATTATGTCCCAAGTGAACAGGCCTCACAGGTGGCCCTCCATTTCCTCTACCTATACATTTGACTGAGTATACCTGAAAAGCAATCACTTCTGCCTCATAGAGTTTCCCCTCTTTAGAGATGTAGATCAACACTATCTTCTACACAATGCCTTTTCTATTCTCTCTTTCCTAGGGTCATTCTTTCCTAATCAACTTATTTATTTTGTGTATAACTAAGTCCTAAGTAATGTGAATATTATTTTTTTCCTCTTTTGTGTCTTTTGTGGTTAAACTCTGCTCCTGATGTAAATTAGAGAACACTGTTCCAAGCTTCAATTGTAGTTCTGAATCTTGCCTTTGAGCACATGCCATTGTGTTTGGTATCTTACTCATAGAAAAGGGTAGTCCTACTTTTTCTCTCCAGGAAACATTCTGGTTTCCCTAGCTGGCAATTTGCATTCTGAGTTGGGACTGGAAGTCTGCTGTGCTACTGAGACAGGACCAAAAGTCTCAATTGCTGTTCTACTGTGTTTTAGACTCTCTCATTGGCTAGACAGTAAGACTGATCTTTCTTGAAGTGTTAATATTAAATCCCATGAAGTGGAAAGTTATCTTATTAGAATTTGAACTGTGTATTTCTAGTTGTCTAGAACAAAAAGAAATTCTTTAAATATAATTTCAAGTACTCTGAATTCAAATAATGGGATCACTTCACACTAATTGGTTGGAACATCACTGTTAATATAAAAAAGGAATATACATGTTTTCACATGTATCACATAATAAGAGATTAATGCTTATTGATGGATCAATTGAAGAGGAAGGTTATGGGTCATAAGAAAGAAAGCAGAATAGCATGGGAAATTGGTAGCTGATTAACTAAATTTCAAAAAAGAATGTTTTTAGTGATGATAATATGGCAAGGTCTGAAAGTGGCAGTGAGATTCTTTACTACAGTGATTCCATTAAATAGCCATCCTTTCCAATAGTTATGGTAATGTTGGTTTGATTTTTCAAGATTGGGTTGGGATTTTGAAAATGGGCTATATGCAGTCTGCATTAGGAAAGAAGGAAACAAGATGCTACCTTAATCTTGGCCAGGGGATAGAGGCTTGAGAGAATTAGCTTGTTAATCTAAAATATTAAAAAAGAGCTGACTGGTTATATAGAGAGTTGATGTTTTGCTGATCTACTCACCTAATGATCAATAGCAAAGGTAGCCATGCCCAGGGCCAGCTCCAAAATGGAGTTGATTGTTATCATTTTGGAAGTGTGGGAAGTGTAGGAGATAAAATTGGTCCTGATCTTGGTTTTAGCAATAAAGAACAAGCTGTGGCAAATCACTATTAGAAGACTGCATCAAGGTTGATTTACACACACACACACACACAATTAACAACATAGAAAGCTCTAATCATAGTCAGCACTAAAGCTCAGCTGATTGACTCCCTGAACATGAGACCAGTTTATCTGAATTTCTTAATGTATTTCAAAGAACCTAAGAATTTCAATAGGAAAAATATTTTTTTTCAGTGTCATCTACCTGAAATTTGGCTTTTTTTCAACTATGAACAAACATTATTACAAGAAGGGACCCATGAACTTCACCAAACTAAGAAATTTCTTATTTTAATAGATTGTGAAGAATTTCTGCTCTACAAGATTACTGCGACTTGTGAGGAAATTCGGCAGGATTCTAAAGTGGATAGAATTTAATTTGCTAAATTAATGTATCCTTCTCAGAGAACTGCAGTTAGTCTAGAATAAACTGAATGAATTAGGTTAATGACTTTAGGTTCCATTAGTAGCTCAAGTAAATATCTACTTCTTTATCTTTGGTACTAGGATTCTTGTTGTGTGTGTATTTTGTTCTATGTTTTAAATTAAATGTTAATAGAAAAAACCATACTTTATACTGGATAACTACAAATTGGTAATTTAGGTGTTTCTGTGGTTCAATAAGGAAACATAGATGAATATGTAATTGGATTTAAAAACCCAGCCTAATAGCCAATAGACAATAGCTTGTCTACAGAACTTCATTTAACATGTCCCTAAGCGTTTTAGAAGGCTAAATTGAAAGTGTTACCTGGAACTTCTTTCAACACGCTGAATTTATCTTCCTATAACTGAAGGCATGTAATCTATACACTTATTTGTTAAGTACTATCTAATGTATATAAATGTAAAATGAGTGATGAGAAAGGAGAATGGAAAGGTTTTATAAAATTAAGAGGGGTGGTCACCGATTGATCAAGAATAGGCCTGAAAGCTACAGTTGGACAACCTCCTTAAAATTTAGCCTTCTGGTGTGTAAGTATAGGAGATAAAGCCTAGTATTTTTAGAAATAACATAATAGTAACAAGATGCTGCTTTGTATCTCTAGTCATGGGCAGAGAGTTAGTAGGGAATTGATTGAACTTTTACTGAATTATTAGTGTTTTTCTCAGATTACCTAGAAAAATGTTTTAACTGTTCCTAAAGCTAATCCCAGTCGAGTTTACCTGATTATGCACAGTTGTAACTGAGCCAAGGCAATCAGTACTTTATCTCAGGGCATTGGAATTTGAAATAGTGAAGAAAGGTCTAATAATTTTTCAGCAGCAGAAAAAACAGTTGGGCTTAATAATAGCCAGTTGATAAACAATAGTGATTATAATAAAAAGTTGCTGGATGAAAGTACCGTCTCCTGGTAGTCTCACCCCAGTTCAACTCTTCTTTAGCCCAATGTCACCTTGACCATATGCTCCCCAGCATGAGCCTCACATGATATCTATGGTATCAACTACCTCTGAACTTTAAGCTGAACTGAGTACCCCTTTTGTGCCAATTGTACCCCACTCCCCCACAGGCGAAGATGCTAGTTATCTTCTTCTCAGTATCAAAGTACAAAAGAGAAAATTGTTGAAAAATAGTTCTTCATCATATCCTACAAATGTGTCAAAAAGCTTTGTGGGAAAATATATGCTTTCTGAAATGATACAAAAATAACTAATAAAATGAAAGATGAACAATTTTTTCCTGATTGCCCAATCAAGTGTTCAACTTATTGCTTGAAATTGCAACTTCTCCAATACAGCAACACATCATTGACAAATTTTGAGAGTTTTTGACATTGTCATTAAACAAAGACAAATAGCTTCTATACCTTTGTTGACTCTGATTTCTGGTAATCTTTGCACAAGTAAAAGCAAGCAGATTTAAATAACTCTTTTGTTTTTTGCTTTTACATGAGCACTGCCTTTGGAAGCCATAAACAAAAAAATTGCTAGTGAAAGAATATTTGCGATTACATTCACTAAGATGACTCAAGATAATAAATTGTCCTTTTTTTCAGTCTAATTATTTAAGAATATTTTGACATGACACATTCTTGTCCCTGAAAAGCTTTTCTTTTTATTATTTATAAGGTCATCCTTTGTTTTCAACTGTTAGGAATATTTTTATTCTTTTTTTCATAGTGATAAAATAAAAGACATACATGTTTTAAAATTTGACAAGGCAGATATTTTGTTTTAACTTGTAGAAAATATAAGATTTAACTCTGTACCAGGTAAATAATGCAAACATACCATTTCTGTTGTTATCTATCTATATTCACACACAAATATATTCATTTATATGTGTCTATACATATATATGTATATGTGTGCATGTGTCTATGTGTATGTGTTTGCATGTCTGTGTATGCCTAGTGGTTGGAAGGGATAAAAGTACAAAAAAGGGATGAGAAGGGAGGAAGGAAAATCAGTGGGCAGAAAGAAAAGAAAAAATAGAAGGGAAGATGGGCAGGAAAAAGATAAAGAAAGGAAAGATGGATAAAAATGAGAGAGAAAAGAAGGAGAGAAGAAAGAAGAGGAAGGGAGAAAGGAAGGATAGAAAGGAAATGATAAATGAGATGAGCAGTGAAGGAAAATAAGGGTTATTAAATTCTTAAATGTTCAGAAGATGAGATCATGCATTAACAATAAAGAGGAAATAATATCAGCTTTGCAGAATTTGAGAACCCAGACTTAGCCAAACAAATTCAGAGAACAATTTAGAGAAGTCTGGAGAGAAAAGAGACTGTATCAACAGAAAGTATAAAAAATAGATTATGCAATGTGAAATAAGGTCAGAAAGGTAGGCTTAGAAAGCAGATTATGGAGAGCTTTGAAAGCTAAAATCAGGAGTTTATAATTTACACTACAGATAACAGGAAACAACTACAGGGCTGTTATTTTACGGTGGTGGTGGTTATGGTTAAAACAGATCCAACTTCAGATCTATCTCTGAAACATATTCTTTTGGCAGATGTGAAAATGATAGCATAAGGAGGAATGAGACTAGAAGCACAGGAAGTAATTAATATGCCATCAAAATAATTTAGGCAACAGATGATAAAGATTTGGATTGAGGTAGTTGGCAGTGTATGTGGAGACAAAGGCACATATAAGTGAGATGTAGAAAGCAGCATCAATAGGATCTGGCAGTGTTGGATGTTAGAAATGAATGAGAAGGAAGTTAAAGTTGGCTAAGATTTCAAGTTGGTTTGAATAGGAGGATCCAAAATTAAGAAATCACAAGGAAGGACAAATTTAGATAAAATGATATTGTTTCCCTTGATTGATGTTCCTTTTGGATGATGAGATGCCAAAAGGTCATGGAGATGCCAATTGGTGGCATTAAACTGAAGTACAGGGGTGGTTAGGATTGGGTCTATAGACCTGAGAATTATCTATATATGTGATATTTGTATCTATGAAAATAGGAAAAAATTACTAAGGGATGGTAGAAAGACAAGGGCTTAGGACAAAGCCTTAGAAAATGCCTACATGTAGAAGTCAAGATGGTGGAACAACAATGTAAATGAATAAGGGCAAGTCAGACAAGTAAGAAAAAGAGGAGAGATCAATGACATGGAGGCCAAGAAATCATTGGTTATTTTTGCTGATATTTGATACCTTTAATGTACTACTTTTGCAAAGAGGAGGGATATGTATATTTTTCATTTCATAAATGACACAGTTCAAATTACTGTTATTGTTCTCACATTGCCGCTTTCATTGGAAATATGTCTAAATCTCTATTATATTCTGCATCCTTTGTATCTCTTCTATTTTTGTACTCTTCACATTCATCATTTTTGCATTTCTCTAATAACCATTACATATATCATACTATATTATGAAAAAACTTGTTTTGTTCCATAAATTAAAAATAAAGCAAATAGATTTATAAAGGTGTATAATACAATTTTTAAAATGCTACCATAAAGACTTCTTTTGGTGTATATAAAACCTTTCTTTATGCCTTTAAATTTTTGTGGTAGGTGCCCAACAAAGGAATTTCTTTATCAATAGATCTGGACATTCTAGACACATTCTTGATGTAATTACACACTATTTTATAGAACATTTGAGAACTTGAGAGACAAAAATATTTGATGACATCTATCAAGCATGTGGAACACCTGGGTAATGTAATAGAGCACTGGGCTTGGGGTCAGTAAGACTCATCTTACTAAGTCAAAATCTGGTCTCAGACATTTACTAGCAGTGTGACTCTTAAAAGCCACGTAACTCTGTTTGCCTCAGTTTCCTCATTTATAAAAATAAACTGGAGAATGAAATGGCAAATCATTCCAGCATCTTTGCCTAGAAAACCCTTAATGAAGTCATGAAAGTTGGTCATGACTAAAAATGACTGAACAACAATAAAATGTCTCTAGAAAAAATAACTCTGATAGGAATACAATGTACAATGGGAATACAGACAAATAAATGTCATATTTAGGGGAGGAGAAAAACAAAGAGGGTATCAAGAAAAATATTCTATAGAAGGTAGCCCTAGAGCTGAGTCTGGAACAGAGTCAGCGATTTGGTGAGAACATGTTGAAGAAATAGGATACTCCAAGCTCAGAGGAGAGCCTAAGCAAAGGCATGGAGATGGAAAATGAAATGTCATATAAAGGGACCAACAAGTAGTACATATTAACAAAAATATAGAGAATGACAGATATATCTGGGCCTCCTTCCTTTTAAAGGCTTCTCTAGCTTCCTTCAAATCACACATAAAATCCTACATTCTATAAGAATCTTTTCCTGATTTCCAATAATTCTAGTGTCTTTCCTCTGTTGATTATATCAAATTTATCTTGTATATAGTTTGTTTTGTTCATAGCTATTTGTATATTGTCTCTCCCATTAGACTGCAAGGTCCTTGAAAATAGGATTATGTTTCATCAGTTTTTAGCACAGTGTTTGGAACATAGTGAAAAATTTATAACTTTAATGAATAACAACATGCAATAATCTTAGTAAGGTTTTAGCCAGATTGTCAAGAGCTTTAAATGCCAATCAGAAAAGTTTCTATTTTGTTCTAGAAGCAATATGAAGATGCTAGAGCCTTTTGGGCAATCGAGTAAAATGGTTAGACCTATACTTTAGGCCTATCAGTTTTGGCAACAAATTATGTCTCCTTTCTCAGAACAAGCCTAGCTAAGGGTGCTGAGACATATCACCAATAGGCTTGTCACACTGGGAAGAATTTTTTTATCCATGGCTATTCATGAAAAAAAAGTAGAAAACAGCCTTCAGTTCTATCCTGCTGCAGAGATGGAGGCAAAGTATTGGAAAAGGAAACAGAAATCACAGTTGTTAGACTATCAGAATCAACTCTCATGCTCTAGCTATGAGATAGTTAGATGGTGACTAATGAGTGAACATGCTACTGAAAGGAGGAAATCTTATCAATCTTAACAGTCTTATAAATGAAACCAGAAGAAAAAAGGAAATTATGACTAAATGGATTGATGTCTCACAGGGTTGCCTTAAAGATTAAAAAAAAATTAGTTGACAGAATCAGGCTTCTTCTAGGCTTTCAGAGATGGTTTTTACATGAATCCAAAATCAACAGAAAATATTCTTTCATAGACACTCAGTTATCTTGAATTTCAATATCCATGATAAATATTTTCAAAAAGACCACCATGAAGATAATTTCAGCTTAAGAACAGATCAGGAAGTAAAGAAATTCTATGAATAACAAAATATGACCTTTTAAATAATATTTTAATATGGACTCCCATTCAAAGATAAAAAGAGAATGTGATAGAAAACATTATTCAAGATTAAGAAACAAAAGCAGAAAAAAGGCTGGCATGTTGAGAATTCATATGTATATAAATTTACATTTCAAAAAGAAAATAAGACAGATGTTAAAAATTATACATACCAAATAACATCACAAAATAAAGTTAATTAGATTTTTTTGGACAGCAAATATGTAATTTCTAAATCTGTTGTTTCTTTAAAGTCCAACTTGTTAGAGCAAATGTTAAAATAAATGTCAAATTAGATAAAGAATAATAAGAATATTGGTAATGAACTGAGACAATTCAGATCTCATCTAAACAATTTTTATGCTGAAAATAATGAATTGATTTTTTTTAAAAAGAAGATATTTCCAGACATTATCAATCATTGACTAACACTAATTCCTAAATAATCCAATAAAATAATTATTCAATATAAATTGTCAATCAACAGGCATTTTAATAGACCATTCACAAACTATATAAACTGTATTATCTTATATGTTGTTTTCAAGTTGTTTCTCTTATTATAATATGAGTTCCTTGAGGAAAGTGACAATTTTTTTTGCCTTTCTGTGTTTCGCCAATGCTTAGGCAAGTTCACAGTAAATACTAACTTCTTAATAAAGCTTATAATTAATGTACAATTCAATGTAAATGCTACAAGATGTTTTAGATATAAATTAAAACAAACCATCTATTACTTCAAGATTACATTCTTTGGAACAGACAACATGTACACATGTAAAAAAAGTATTTTTTTATGGAGAGACAATATCATCTGGGGGATTGGTAAATGTTTCATGAATAAAATGGTGCTTGAGTTGAATTTTTGGGAAAAAAGAGGAGTCTAAGTGGTTTAAGTGAAGAGAGAAAGGATTTTAGGTACAGGATATAATGTGAAAAAAAAGGAAATGGAAAATGGAGTGTTATTTATATGAGAAAGAAGTGGGGTAAAGAAGGGAGACAGACAGAAAGACAGACAAAGAAACACAGAGACAGGAACACCAAGAATGACAGTTTGTTGGATCATACATTGTGTATAGGAGAGTGATATATAATAAAATTGTAAAGAAGCCCAGTTTTAAGGGGGGCAGCCAGATGGCACAATGGATACAACACTGCCCCTAAAGTCAGGAGGACGTGAGTTCAAATACAGCCTCAGACACTTAATACTTCCTAGTTGTGTGCCCCTGGACAAGTCATTTAACTCCAATTGTCTCAGAAAAAAAGAAGCCCAGTTTTGAAGGATTTTACATGCCAGAGAAGTTTGCATCTAATGCTAGGTTTAAGAGGGAGTCATTCAAATTTATCGATTAATGGGTCATATGTCCAGACTAGTGCTTTATGAAAATCATTTAAGTAGCTGAATGAAGATGAATTGGAGTGGAGCAAGACTAAGAGGGAAGTATTATTGCAAAAGTGTGAAGGAGAGGTAATAATAGTCTGGAATAGGATGGCAATCCTGTAATACAAAGGACAGATGCAAGAAACATTGTACCAATGAAAATAATACTTTGTATTTAGCAGTTGATTGGGTGAATGGGACAAGTGAAGATGATGAACCTGATCTGCATTTGTTAACTTTGGTGGTTTTAGAGATGGTGATGTCCTCAAAAGAGGCAGGGAAGACTATAGAAGACTAATGAGTGAAGTCATCAGTGTAAAAACCTTTGGTAATTTTTTTTCTCAAGTTGAAGAAGGGAAACAGAGAGGAAAGAAATGGAAGTCTGGGATATCATCTCAATCCAAAAACTTTTGATCTCCTTGCCTAAGGGGAGGGGGGAAGGGGGAGAGAGAAAGACAGACAGAGAAAGAGAGAGAGGAACTGAGACAGAAAGAGCAAGGGACGGGGAGAGGGAGAGAGAGAGCGAGAGAAGGAGAGAAAAAAAGGAGAGGCAAAGAGAGACAGGGATAGAAAGTTAGAGACAGACAGAGACAGAGGGACAAAAGCAGACAGATACAGAGAGAGAGAGAGACAGAGAGACAGAGAGACAGAGAGACAGAGAGACAGAGAGAGAACAAGACAGAGAGGAAGAGAAAGAGAGACAGAGAGAAGACAGAGAGAGAAAGAGGAGACAGACAGAGAGATAGAGACAGAGACACAGAGAGAGACAAAAAAAGAGAGATGGAGAAAGGGAAGGAGAGAGGAAGAAACAGACAGACAGCGCGAGGGATAGGGAGAGGGAGAGAGAGAGAGAGAAGGAGAGAAAAAAGAAGAGGCAAAGAGAGAGACAGAGATAGAAAGTTAGAGACAGATAGAGACAGAAGGACAGAGGCAGAGAGAGGCAGACAGAGACACAGAGACAGAGACAGAGAGAGACCAAAACATAGACATGAAGAGAGAGACAGAGACAGATAGAGAGACAAAGAGAAAGAGAGAAAGACAGACAGAAAGAAGAGAGAGAGAGACAGAGAAAGAGAGGAGACAGGGAGATAGAGACAGAGACACAGAGAGAGACAAAAGAGAGAGATGGAGAGAGGGAAGGAGAGAGGGAGATACAGAGACAAATAGACAAACAGACAAAGACAGAGATAGAGAGACCAACAGAGAGAATGAAAGAGAGACAGATAAAAAAAGAGACAGAGAGACAGAGACAAAGATGGCAGCCAGGAACAGCAATTTGGAAATAGCAGGAAATAGCAATTTGTTTGTAAAATCATATGGAGGAGGATAATAGATGATTATTAATAGTCATATAGAACAATGAAAAACAATTGAAAGAAATACAAGTTTAGCACTATAAATTACAGCGTCTGTGCTGACTTGCTTTGGAACAAGGAGCTCCTTCATTGGTATAGCAATAGCAATCTATATCAAAAAAATTTGGTATTTTTTCCTGTATTCTATTACTGTGTAAGGAAAGATGTCTGAAAATTATCTTATTTTCATTTAATTAGGCATCTTTATTTTGGAATACAGTTATATAAGAAATAATATATTTAATAACAATAGACTGATGGATTGTACTAATTTAAAAAAGGGTGGAGGGGAGAAACTAGATGATGCAGCAAATAGAGCACCAGCCCTCAAGTCAGGAGGACCTGAGTTCAAATTAGGCTTCAGACACTACTAGCTGTATGTCACAATCCTAATTACCTCACCAATATATATAATACATTTATCAAGGGATGCAACAAAACTTGAGGACATTTAAGGGTAAAGTTTTAAGAGGACACAAAACAAACAAATAAATGAACAAAAATCTAAATTTGCTTAACAAAATGTTTCTTCTATCAAGGACAATGGAACTATCACATGTGTTCTCCAAAAAAAGAAAAAAAATCTCAAGATAACTTTAGAACAGAGGTTGGAGGAAGTGGGAAGCACAGGTTTCATTATTACCAAAAATAGCAGTTAACATATTAATAATTATTGAGCCATATGCCTACAATTGGACATTTATAAAATCTTAACAAGAATGATCTACATCAAAGGCATTTGTGATTAAAGCAAGAGAAGTGGATAAGCACTAATGTTCAACAAGAGACCACATATGTATAGTCATATAGCACCATGAAAGATGGACAGAATGTAAAATTGCATTTTTCTTATTATTGTTTGGTTGGCTGTAAAACAGTTGATTCGGTAGAGCAAAATACCACCTTAGAAAATTTCTTGAAACAAGATGACTCAAGTATATGATGTCAAAAATCATGCAAAAACATTGTAAAAAATGATCTTTCCATCTTCATATTTTAGGACTTTCATAGTTTGTCTCCAGCCCAACTTTCCAGACTTATTTCACATTGCTCCTTTTAAGGAATTATGTTCAGGACAAACTGTTCCGTTTGCATTTCCCAGAATGCAACATGCCATCGCCTACTTCTTTGCCTTTATAGAGCACATCTTTACATTTTAGAATCCTTTGCTTCCTTCAAGGTTGAATTCATGCAACTGCCTACATGAAATCTGACAATCCTTAAGTTATTCATATTCTCTCTTCTCAAATTTTGTTTTTTACTTACCTATTTAAATGTTATCACACTACTGCCCCTAGAGGGTTTCCATCACAGTGCCAGCACATTGTAGGCATTTATTAAATTCTGATTGATTAAATGAATAGCATATGTAGAATTCAATTACATAAGGGTATTAAATTAAAGTCTATATTTTTAAAATATGCTGTTGACAGTATTTCAATATAAATTGTTTCTTTTGTAAACCTATGAAATTAATTGTGTACATTAAAAACTACTTTACTTTAAAACATCGTTTTAAAGTAAAATACTGTTTAAAAATACTGTTTTTCTGAGAAGGAATTTGTCCATAGAATTCAGTGGATTGTCAAAGATACCCATGACACAAAAAAAGTTAAGAAAACCATAGCTCAAAGGAATTATTTCATTGGGCAGTGACATCCTCCAAAACAGTGAGAATTAAGCTATGTTAATCTCATCAATTCCTGAAACAATGTAAATAATTTTGATTTACATCCATAAATTCAGAATACTTTAATTTAAATTTTCTCACAGGAAAAAAGCATATGAACAATTTCTCCAGTTCAGAAAATGGGGATTTGGAAAGGAAATTCATAGAACTGGCTTAATAGTACCATATTTCTTGAAAAAAATAACCATGAAAAATGAAGACTAAAAATTTAGCAGGAAGAAGTATAATAGATTGTTTTGTGGTAAAGGCAGTGCATGTAATAGGCTTTTCCCTGAACCACAGACATATCTTTTTCTCTAACAATAGTTACATCTTTTGTTTTTACATAATTGAATAGTTAATATTAATAGTCATGAGATTGTAAGTTCCTTGAAGGCAGGGCCTGTTTTTTGCCTCTTTTTGAATCCCTATCACTTAGCACAGTGCCTGACACATAGTGGATGCTCAATAAATATTGATTGCTTGATTGTCATATCACCCTCCCCCTTTCCTGCCAAATGAGTCAATCTATGTAGGAAAGAATGGGGGAAAAGATTCAGTAAATCTACAATATACCAACACATCAGCAGAAATAGAAGACATATTTAATGTTCTTCACATATATTTCTTGATTTCTACAAACTTAACAAACTTAAAATTTTCTGATCTCTTCATTGAAATCATTTGTTCATGTTATTTATAAAACATTCAGTTTCAATCTTGTTGTTTGTATTTATGTTGTGGTTATTGGGTACTGAGTTTTCCTAGTTCTGCCTACTTCAATCTATATAAATTCGTAGAAGTCTCCCTATGCTTTGTTTCTTTTAGCTCAGTGATATTACATTAGTTCAGATGTCAAAATTTATTTATCCATTTCCCATTTTGTGGGCCAACATTTGGTTGTACTTCTTTGCTACTATTAAAAAAAACTACCTCAATTTTTTTTTAGTATGTAAAAGACCTTCCTTTCTTTCGACATTCTAAAGAATACATGCTTCACAATGAGTTTGCTGGGTCAAAGAAAATGAATATTTTAATCCCTTCCCTGGTAAAATTCCAAATTATTTTTAAGAACAGTTATATTTTAGTATCGAATGATATTGTACGTCTACAAGTTATCCTACAATCTTTGAAGAATTAAAGTTGCATAACAATAAAAAGCCAATGAATGAATTAGGTAATAAATGAAAAAAGAAACATTTATTAAGTACTTACTATCTATTAAGTATTATGCTAAGCAATGGAGATACAAAATCAAAAGTAATAAAGACCTTATTCTTTTTTTTTAATTAAAGTTTTTTATTTGTATAACATATATATGGGTAGTTCCCCAACCTTGATCTTTACAAAGCTTTCCATTACAAATTTTACCCCCAGTCCCTTCCCCTCCCCTAGATGGCAGGAAGTCTACTACATGTTAATAATGTTGAAATGCTTGAGAAGTTATGCAAGAAAAATCCTATCCACAAGAAAAAAAAAAGAATCAGAGAAAGGCAACACAATGCAAGCAAATGTCAATAGAGATCATGAAAATGTTACGTTGTGGTCCATATTTCATTTCCCTCTCTCTGGGTGTATATGGTTTTCTTCAGTGAACAATTGGAACTGGTTTGAGACAATTCTTTGTTGCAGAGAGCCATGTCCATCAGAATTGATCATCATGTAATACTGTTGTTGCTGTGTATGATGATCTCCTGGTTCTGCTCGTTTCACTCACCATCAGTTCATGCAAGTCTCTCCAGGCCTCTCTGAAATCGTCCTGTTGGTTGTTTCTTACAGAGCAATAATATTCCATAACATTCATATACCATAATTTATTCAGCCACTCTCCAATTGATGGGCATCCCTTCAGTTTCCAGTTTCTAGCCACTACAAAGAGGGCTGCCACAAACATTCTTGCACATGTGGGTCCCTTTCCCTCCTCTAAGATCTCTTTGGGATATAGGCCCAGTAGAAACACTGCTGGGTCAAAGGGTATGCACAGTTTTAAAACTTTTTGAGCTTACCTCCAAATTGCTCTCCAGAATGGTTGGATCCGTTCACAGTTCCACCAACAATGTATTAGTGTCCCAGTTTTCCCACATCCCCTCCAACATTCATCGTTATCTTTTCCTGTCATTTTAGCCAATCTGACAGGTGTGTAGTGGTACCTCAGAGTTGTCCTAATTTGCATTTCTCTGATCATTAGTGATTTGGAGCAACTTTTCATATGACTAGAGATGCTTTTAATTTCATCATCTGAAAATTGTCTGTTCATATCCTTTGACCACTTATCTATTGAAGGGTGGCTTGAATTCTTATATATATGAGAGAATTCTCTATATATTTTAGAAATGAGGCCTTTATCAGAACCATTAAATGTAAAGATGATTTCCCAATTTGATGATTCCCTCCTAATCTTGTCTGCATTTGTTTTGTTTGTACAGAAACTTTTTAACTTAATATAATCAAAATTATCCATCTGGTGTTCAATTAGGAGTTCCAGGTCTTCTTTAGACATAAATTTATTCCATCTTCACAGGTCTGAGAGATAAACTATATTACGTTCCTCTAACTTGCTTACAAAGTCACTCTTTATATCTAGATCATGAACCCATTTAGATCTTATCTTGGTATATGGTGTTAGGTATGGGTCAAGCCCTAATTTCTTCCACACTAGTTTCCAATTTTCCCAGCAGTTTTTGCTGAATAATGAGTATTTATCCCAAAAGCTGGGGTCTTTGGGTTTATCGAATACTAGATTGTTAAGGTTATTGCCTAGATTGTCCTGATATCCTATCCTGTGCCACTGATCGACTGCTCTGTTTCTCAGCCAGTACCAAATGGTTTTGATGACTGCTGTTTTATAATATAGTTTTAGATCTGGTACAGCAAGGCCACCTTCATCTGCCTTTTTTTTCATTAATCCCCTTGAAATCCTTGACCTTTTGTTCTTCCAAATGAACTTTGCTACTGTTTTTTCTAGATCTGTAAAATAATTTCTTGGGAGTTTGATTGGTATGACACTAAATAAGTAGATTAGTTTGGGTAGTATTGTCATTTTTATTATGTTCGCTCTGCCAACCCATGAGCACTTAATATTTTTCCAATTGATTAGGTCTGATTTTATTTGTGTGGCAAGTGTTTTGTAATTTAGTTCGTATAGTTTCTGACTTTTCTTTGGCAGATAGATTCCCAAATATTTTATCCTATCATCTGCTATTTGGAATGGAATTTCTTTTTGTATCTCTTGCTGCTGAACTTTGTTGGTAATATATAAAAATGCTGATGACTTATGTGGATTAATTTTGAATCCTGCCACTTTGCTAAAGTTGTGAATTGTTTCTAGTTGTTTTTTAGTTGAGTCTCTAGGGTTCTCTAAGTATACCATCATGTAAAGACCTTATTCTTGAAGAACATATGGGTAATACAAAATACAACACAATAGAAACAAATAACAACAATTCAAAAAAGGAAAATGGTGGCCAAGGAAGGGAGTTATCTTGTTGAAAATTATATACCAATTGTAAGGGAGTTTTAGGGTATTTAGATGACCTTTCCTTTTCAGAATGCATAGTAATGTTGATTTAATTACTGTTCTAGAGGAAAAGATAGATATCCAGGACTATGAAAAAGAAAACATATTTGTATGAATGAGATATCCTAAGATATCTGGAATAGGTAAATGGGAAGCATAGTCTGGGAGCAGATTGTATTAATTAATTAGCAAATCAATCTCAGTTCCATGACTGAGTTGTAGTTCACCCAAGTATAGAAATAAGGACTCTGTTTTTTATGGCATTATTTCAAGTTAAGGGTGGAATGTTACAGTGAGGTACAGTTATAGAATAGATAATAAAATTTACCATGAGTAGAGAAATGCATGATGGAAGTGAACAACTACAAATGTTATAAAGGATTATTTCAGAGAAATCTATTACCTGAAAAAAAGAGGAAGGTTGGTCATGAAGTAAGATCAAAGGATATTTAATAGACAATTATTTTGCAGTTTCCCCAGGCAACAGAGCAACAGTGCATCAATATTTTGTTATCTATGTAATGTTAAAAAGATTTAGAGGATGGCTCTCAGAACAGAGTAACATCTAGGCGATTTATATTAGTATAAATCCATGGATTCCATGAACAAAATTCACAGACAAAAATAACTTAGGAAATGGAGACATGGATGACTTATGAGTTTACTGTTGGATGTAATACCCAATTTGAGATTAGAGGTGAACAGAATAAAGAAGTACCAAGTATGTGTGGAACATCATAGAAACTTATAGCCCAGAAGTGAACAGACAAATCAATTAAAATGCCTTTTATAAATTGAGAATATAGTCCTTAAAAGTTATTCTGAAGATTTAAGAACACAAATATTTCTGAAAGCAGTCTGGCAACAGCTTATCCCTTGATACTTTTGATATGCCTAGCACAGTCTTTCACAACATCACTAGAGATGAGTAAAAAAGCCAAAGAATGCTTCTCTTCAGCATCAGATATAAGGAAAGAGATAAGCAAACAGAAATGTTTGTCTTCTGTCTAACAGGAAGGAGAGAAGGGGACAGTATCAGATCCCTCAAAAGACCATCTTTAAGCTCTAATCACTGCTTTTAATCTAATTGGATCATGCATTCCAAGTAATTCCTTTTTATTCAACCTAATCCTAAACTACTATCCAGCTGAATAAAAAAATATCTTTTGTTTTCCAATCTCAGGGTTAAAATAGAATATCCATTACTACTATATTTAAGTTTCATATCAGATTTGAGCCAAGGAATTTTTGCCTTTTTGCCTCAGAGCCACTTCTTACTCCTGCCAACATGACATTATATTTCACCTTTTGTTCTCATTGAAATAAGATACCCAATGGTATAAATTATGATTTCCATATTCCAAAGAGTAATTCAGTATCAACTAAGCATTATGATGTCACTAAAACTGCTAAGTAGGTAAGTGCCTGACAAAATATGAAAACTGAGAACCTATCATTGAATTTAGCAATAAAGAAGTCATGTGTGACCTTTGAAAGAGCTGTTTCAATAGAATATTGGTTTAGAATATATATTACTTTTTATATTTCCTATTATATATATTTCCTTTTCTGCTTGTAGAGTGCCACCACTTATAGTAAAGATGGGGAAAAACAGATCACCAAAATTAAATATCACATAGGTAAAGTCTGACATTATTAGTTGTGTTCTATTTCTGTAGTGTCTTACCTCTACAAAGAAGGTGGTGAGATATCTTCTTATATCTCTTTATTGAGACCAAGCTTGGCTATAATTTTTTTTCATTCAGTTTCAAATATTTCCTGTTGAAATTTACATTTGCATTGTTTGAAGCCATGCATGTATCTTGCTGAATTGGAATAAACCTCCAGTGATCTTATCTACAGTCAATTTTCTTGTTTCTGGTCCAGCAAGTTGGGTTCAGCTGAAGGACTCTGGAGCTCTGAAATAGCAAAACAATCCCCTTCCTGGTCACTGAGCTAAAAGTGCTACTAACCCAATGGAGATGCAAAATGGACTGAGTCCCTTCTCTTTCAAAGATCAGGCTGGATCTGACTGACTAGTGGCAAAAAGTGTTTCCAAATCTGTCACCCAACCACTAAGGACAAATAGAATCCGTATGGCGACTTCCTAGAAGATAGGGAGTTGGAATGAATTGTTTTGACACTATGGGATTGAGGTATAATAAAAATATCTATTCAGGAGTCCCACGAAAAGGTTTGCATTTTGATAGTTTGAAGTGGCAGACTTCCAGGAACTTACAACAGTACTTGTTATTCTCACTGGTTTTAAATCATTGGCAATGCTCAATTTGTGAGAACCTTTAATTTTAAGCATCTCTTTTGTGTATAGGAATAAATGTCACATACATGATGCATACTACACATTGAGTTCCTTTCCCCTTCTCCTCTTTTGGAAAGGCCCTAAAACATGAGTTAAATTTGAATCTTCAAGTAATTTTCCAAGAGAAATCAAGGTAGAGTATTAAGAGTCAGAATGACAGCACTGACTATCCTGAATCCAGTCCAACTATAACTACAAGGACATAGAACTGAGAGAGTCCACTAAGTGAAGAGGAAGAGGGCAGTTTCCAACTACTATCACTTTGATCCAGATTTTCTAAATAATCTTTCATGTGATCCTTTTAGTTTTGTTAATAGTTGTATACTTTTTTCATTTTGAATTTATCTGCTTCATCTTTAAAGATTTTCTTTTTTGTACCTTATTTGGGGTTATTTGTTGATTTTCTTTCTTCTTAATTGCACATTCAATCATTAATGATATCTTTTCTTTCTATTTTGTTAATGTAGGTTCTTGGAGTTATAGTTTTTTCCTATATTTACTGCTTTAATAGTTTATCATTTTTGTTTATATTTCCAAAAAAAGCAGCTTTTCATTTTGCTAATAGTAGCATATCTTTTTTTTATTTTGAATTTATCTGCTTCATTTTTAATTTAAAGATTTCCTTTGAGGGCAGCTAGGTGGTGCAGTAGATAGAGAACTAGCCCTGAAGTCAGGAGGACCTGAGTTCAAATCTGGCCTCAGACACTTGAAGCTTCCTGCTGTATGACCCTGGGCAAGTCACTTAACCCCAATCACCTCAGGGAAAAATTTCCTTCTTTGGAGTTATTTGTTGATTTCCTCCTCTTAATTGCACATTTAATCCTTTAATGATTTCTTGCTTACAATTACTGTTTTTTATTTCATGAATAGTAAATCTGATGTCAATATCTTAAATTTCTGTATGTATTTCCTTTACAGATATTTCCTAAAACAGATTGTTTTATTTTCGAATCTAATCTAATTTTATTAGATTTTAAATGTTTGTTCACATTTAAACTTATAAGAAATAGGCATGTATATTTTTTGTTTCATTATTATTTTAAAAAATAATATTTTTGGTTCCTTCATCTTTTAAGGCATTAAATTGTCCCTGCAAGTAGTTTTTCTTAAACTATTTTGATTCTGCTGTTCCTACAGGTTCTTCTCATCCTTTTCTTTCCTTTTGCCTGCCTTTTGGTTCAGTTTGGGGATGTTACTTAAATTACTGATTTACTTGTCATCCTTTCAAATACATTTAATTAACATGCATTTCAATTCAGTGGTCAGTTCAAAATTTATTCTTTTCTAACTTAAGTTTCTTAGTTTTATTTTTTATCATACCTATTTTCAAAGATTTTTTTTATTTGTACTCTTTATCAATTCTCTTTTTTACCAGTCTCCCAGTTTGAAGTTTTATTCTCTAATTCATAAAGCACATCATTATTTATTCCTTTTTTAATTTCTCTGAGTTCTTCATGAAGTAAAACTTTTAAAATGTTAGAGTTGAGATCCTTTTTTAACTAATTTACATGTGAGTACTTTTATAGATCTGGATTCCTTTTTCTATTGTCTCATTTTTAAAAGTATTTTAAGTACTTTTAAAAGTATTGATTTGACATTAGTAGAACCAAGAAATTCTCATTCTGCACAGCAACAAGAAGATTGTGTGATGATCAACTGATGGATGTGGCTCTTTTCAAAATTGAGATGAGACTTGTGATGGAGAGAACCATCTGCATCAAGAAAAAAAGACTGTGGGGACTGAATGTGGATCACAGCATAATATTTTCACCTTTTCTGTTGTTGTTTGCTTGCTTTTTTTCATTTTTTTTCCTTTTTGAGCTTTTGATTATACTTGCTGTATAAAGGAAGGGGTGGAGGGAAAGGAGGGAGAAAAATTTGAAACACAAGGCTTTGCAAGGGTAAATGTTGTTCAGGCAATATTGGAGAGAAGCTGTACTACATGGAAAAAAATTACCCTGTGTCACACATATATGTTATTTCTACTCTTTGTTTTCTCTATTTTGTTTCACCAAGACTAGGGCATCTCTTTCTGGTTCCATCCCCAATTCCCACTAATTTTAAATGCTCACTGTCTTTCAAAATGAACACTTAGAAGTCCAGGATGCTGTTCATAAGTGTATATCATTTTCAGGAGAAATGATGCCCTATATTAAGTACATCAGCTTGAGCAGTTGGCTAGCTCTGGAATCAAGAAGACATAGATTATCTGCTCTCACACACTTTCTAGTTGTGTGAACCTAGGCAAACCATTTAACTTGCATCTGCTTCAGTTTCTTCAAATGTAAAATAGCTGTAATAATAATACTTACATTTGGGAATCAAAAGAAATGTGAATGTGGAGCATAATGTAGTTTTCAACTGATTCACCAAAGAGTCAAAATGGGGATGGGAGGAGAGGTCAGAAAGAACAAAGGTAATGGCCAGGAAAAGAACTGTGTATCAAAGAGATTGGAATTCAGCAAAAAGGTAAATAGGGATAATGATCATAAAATAGATGGAAGTATGGAATAATAAAAGATTATATTTTTTTTAAAAAAGAATTTTAAAATTCATGAAGTGGCACACTTGTAAGTGATAGATCAAGGAATTGCTAGCTTTCCTAGACAGACTCAGATCATTCTGAATTTGAATATTCTCAACATGATTTTGCAGCTCCACAATATATTTTTTGTATTTCTACTCCATTGCTTGCCTCTTTAAAAATGTTCTATAATATTTTAAAATGGAAGTTTTTAAAAAAATGATGTTTATGTGTCACCAAAATTTCCATCATTTCTCCCTCAGTCACCAGGTCATCCTACAGTTCCAGACTATATAATGATCTACTTTTATACATAGAATACATATGCATATGTATAAATATATACATGTATTTATGTATATGTTACACATAAATACAAAATATTTATAATATAAATATATATATATATATATTTAATATATAATCATGTACTACATATAATATATTATATATTATAAAATATACTTATAAAATAAACTATTTTTATTAATGTAAGAAAAATATTGATAAGTCACTGACAGTAATGGACGAGAAGCACCACAGATGTTCAAATAACCAAGGTCTCTTATTACTATTAAAAAAAACTACTCAAGAATTATGAAAAGCCAATTATTGTGGATAATTGATGTAACAACAATAATAATTGCTAGGATTTATATAGCAGTTTAAGGTTTGCCAAACACTTTACAAAAATGTTACCATATTTTCATAACAACCTTTGGAAATAGATACAATTATTTTCTTTTGGCAGATGAGATAATTGACATATATAGAAGTAAAGTGAGCTGTCCAGGGTCACAAAGCTAGGAAGTATCTGAGTTCAGATTTGAACTCAACTTTCCTGACTCCAGGTCAAGTCCAGAGCTCTAACCTTTGTACCACCTAATTGCACCAATATATCCAAATCAGAAAGTCCTACCTTTGTAAACTTTAGAACTAGAAATGGAGTCAGTCTTTCTAACCTACAATACCAGATGTACTCTAGAGCAGAGATATAAACATCTGATCCCTCCTAGTCATTTGTCCCTTTTTGCCTGAGAAATTACACAAAGTCACATGGGTTATTTTTGTTCTTTAATTTTTACAGTGATATCTTTTCATTTTTTTTATAAAACTCCATTTTCTCTGATAACCTATAAAATGAAAAGGCATCACTCAAACTCCTTTATCTTCATTTATAGTAAAGACAAGATCCTACACACTTATTTACATAGATATAAAACATATAGCCTTGGAAGTAATAAAAACATCATGCACTTAGTGAAGGTCATTTGAAGAGTTTCCCTATCCTCTAAATTAACTAGATGCAAAATCCTCAGCTCTTCTCTTTTCTTGATTTAGCAAAGCTAGATTCCCTACTTGTCTGCTTCTCATTCCATTAGAAAAATGGTTAGAAGCACATTGCCCTTTGGAATTAATACCCTAATGATTATTCCAACAGTTATTCCTACTCTTCCAACTAGTGTCACAGTGGAAAATCAGGAGAAATGAAATACCATTTGATGACACCCATGATGTTAGTGATCTGTTTCCCTAATTAATATTATCTTTCTGTCCAAGAAATCTATCTGTAGTATATTCAAGTGACAATACTAATACTACTTCTTTCTGGATTGGTCTTGATCCAAATGCTTCTTAGCATGCATCTCTAGTCTGTAACCTTTGTTTCCTTCTGAATATATCATTTTTAATTATAATACTATCCAGCCTTCCCTTACTTTTACTTATTTTTTAAATAAGATTTATCCTTAGAGAATCACATTCATAGTATGTTTCACCCCACCAAGTCTCACTGGTAGTGATGAGGTCAAATTTGTCTATTGCATTAGGATCTTTAGCTCACTTTGTGTATTAAACACATTTTGATGTATATGTGCCCTTAAATTTTATTGCTGTCATCTTCCCTAGGACTCTTTCTCATCCTCTACATTTATTCTTTTGAAAAGAATAGATTTCTGGGTTAGTTTGGGTCTTGTTTGAAAAATTCTTTTCTTAATATCCTTCAAAAGGGAATCAACAACCACCACTACTCCTCTCTTCTTCCTCAGGCCTTTATTGAATTATCTCTCACTTGAAATCAGCTGTGGTTCCATAATATCATTCTTCAGAGAACAAATAACTGTTTTTCACCAGAGTGTCCAGCTCTCCTCTTCCAAAAAAAATCTTAATCTGTTTTTAGCTTCAAGTAATCATGGTTTCTCTCCTTCATTTTGTCATTTCCTCCCATAAATATCAGATTTTGATCCATTTTTGGGATTATTTTTGTTCATTGATTTTCACAGTAAAATCTTTAAAGTTTTTTTTTATAAGACTCCATTTTATCTGATAACCTATAAAGTGGAGATGCATCACTCAAACTCCTTTATATTCATTTATAGGAGTGACAAGATCCTGCATACATCTACATATATAGAAAACACATGGCCTTGGAAGAAATAGAAACATCATACATTTAATGAAGGTCATTTGAAGACTTTCCTATCCTGTATATTGATTAGAAGCAAATTCTCAGCTCTTCTGTTTCCTCAATTTAGGAAAATTAAATTCCCTACTTATTCTGCTTCTCTCACATTAGAAAAGAGTTATAACCTTAAAAATTACACTCAGATTCATCCTTCTCTCACTGTCTTCTTACCTTTTTTTCTGAATTTGTCTTGCTTTACTTGCCTTACCAAGTAAGGTCTCCATCTTGAATCCATTTGTCCATGCTATCATATTTCTTTACATTCTCTTTGAATCTTCCTTCTCTTTTAGTTCAGATTCCTTTTTTCCCTCTCAATTAGTCTCTTCCTCCTTTTACCCTTTGCTTCCCTCTCCCCCAGCTTCTTGATCTATGCTTTTTTTTTCATTTTCTCCTGATCTACGATTTGAAATCCTTCCTTTCTTTAACTCTATTTCTCCTCAATCAGCATTGTTATCCTTTTTTAACTTCACCCCAAGTCCTCCTAAATCTTACATTCAAAAATCTGATATTTTGCCTTTTTAATAATTCCAAATATCCTTGAAATTACCCTTAAAATTTCGTCTAATCTTTGTTTAGCTAGATATTTCTTCTGCTCCTACATAACAGTCACACAAGAGAAGGCAAAAGCAGAACACAAAAGGAAATTCTGAAAGGAAACTTGTAAGTAATATTTTTGAGGTAATTCCTAAATTTTATAGGTAAGTCCTAAGCAGACTTACAAACTTTCTTAAAGGTTTCCCCTTATCTCTAAAAGGTCTGCTATTCATAATATAAAAATAATTGTTTTACAGGTGGCTATATCACTTTTCTAGTCTGAGAGGGGAAAGCAAATTGTGCAGACCACATAGAATTTCCACATGCTTCATTTCTTAAATGTGTGTGTGTGTACTGAAGCCAATAAATCCATTTTATTTTGCTTATAATTTTTATATAAATTTTCATATATCATATATGTTTTATATATTTAATGTATATTTTTAATATTTAATATTACCAACTACCTTGCTCTCTCATTTCTTCAGTCTTTATTATTCATTTGAAAGATTATTCCTCAGGAAAATTTGCAGTTATCATATCATACTATTGTCTAACCCTAACACTAAATCAGAATCACACAAGAAGTCAATGAAGCATTTCCATTCATATAGGAAGATTTCCTTGAGTAAAAACTTAGAGTGAACTAGTGAGTACTGAACAACTTAGTTTTTTTTCCTGCAAATTCTAGAGTGAAACATCTTAAAATGATTTTTATAGTCACATAAAAAGCACTTGTTGCAAATAAGTAGACTATAGGTCCTGAGAGACTTTTATAGATCAAAGCTTGAATTACAATAGAAATAACCTTAATATAATCCATGAGAGCCAAGTGAAAGCACTGATATTCCATTTTATCCATTTGCAGAAAATTATCATGACCAGTTTTCATATGAACCTTACAAATCCTTTTCATCTATTTTGAGTATCTGTAGGGACTTGCAATGGTGATAATCAGAAATCCTCTAGCATTGCCCATTTCAAAGATTAACTTCTAACAGAAAACACTACAGTGACATTAACCAATTCAAAGGAAATGCCCATTGTAGGAATTTGTAGAATGGAAAGTGCCTTTTTAAAGAGGCTTTCTAACATTCACATGAGAATCTTGCTAACCTTGACCAATGAAAATAAAATTACAAGGAGAAAACTCTTGGGACAAATGAAAAAGCACTCAGGATGAGGCTCCAAATTTAACATATAATGACAGTGTCACACATGTAGTAGACACATATGGCTGAAATACTTTTTCAGACTAGAGGTTCTTTACATTATCTTCTGAAGTTCTTCTTTAGGTTCAGTTGTTTCTTCTGTGAAGGTGACTCATTTGGGATCTCACATCCTAATTATCTCCACACTTGATGGTCAAATACTAAGGTGCCACTCCCTCTCCCTTTCTCTCTCCCTCTCTCTCCCTCTTCCCATCCCTTCCCCTATTCCTTCCTCTCTCCTTATGTGTCTTCTGTAAGAAAAAAGTTTGAGACAGATCAACAATCTCTCTGTGTCTCTCTGTCTCTGTTTCTATCTCTTTGTCTTTCTGTCTCTGTCTCTCTGTCTCTATCTCTGTCTGTCTGTCTGTCATCTCTCTCTCTCTCTGTGTCTGTCTCTGTCTCTGTCTCTGTCTGTCTTTCTGTCTCTCCTCTCTGTCTTTTCCATTGCCAAAGAACCTGCCCTTATGAACATTTTCTTCCATAAAGTGACTGCCTATTTATACATGTGCTAATCTAGAATATGCATCTAAGGACCTTGTTGGTCACACAGCACTTAATACTTCCATGGATGGCCTCTGGTCTAAGTACATGGGTCTCCTCCACTCCTGCCTCAAAATCACAAGCTGTCTCATAAAAGTCATCTAGAGATATTCTTATTTTACTGTTAGATTTTTTTTATTCACTCAGAGAAAAACATTCACATATCCTAAAAGTATCAGTGCATAAACCCATCTTTCCGATTAATTCAATACTTCATTAACATTTTGAGATTACATTCTGGGCTTTCTGAGATGGGGGAGGAGGAGTTGGTTGAAGATCAACTTCCCCACATAAGAAAATAGAGATTCTGTCTTCCACCCTCTTCTATATCTCAAAATATCATCTCCCATTCTCTCTTCCTTTATTTTATTCCCTGATGAAGTCTCCTCATTCTCCTCATTCCACATTAAAATTATCCCCACAAATACAGTGTAACCTTCAGTTTAACATCAGTATTTCAACAAATCTCTATTTTCCTAAATGCCAAAATTAAGCATTCTGAGTCTTTGGAATTAACTTTCATGGGATTAACGTTATGTAGACACCTGAAATAAGCTAAGATCCTATTTTCCCCTCATATTCTCCAAGAAATCAAGGTCAGGAAAGCAATTATCCCTCAAGATGTTTGGAAAAAATTTTACTTGCAATTTCTTTTTAAGAAACAATGCAGGTACTTTTAGAAATACAGAAGCTGTATTAAGGACTCTTTCCTACTGACCACAATAAAACCTAGTTACAAAGCAACCTATTGATTCAGTTATGCTATGGTTAAATCATGTCTCCTGGATACACTGTGAATTGTGCTGCCCCTATCATACTGAAACATCAAAAGGCTATAAAGATGATATTATCCACATTCCCTTGACATAAGCACAACAAATAGAGTTCTGTTATATCTCTGCTTATTCCCAGGTAGGAAGCCCCCATCTGTCAGAGGCCATGGTGTTTCAAAGTAGGAAAGGGGGAAGAGGAATAAATATTTCTATGGCTTCCAGCTATAGCACATATGCCGGGTACTCTGTTAAACACGTTACAAATATCTCATATGATCTTCACAATCACCCTGTCAGGCAGGTGCTATTATTATCCCCATGTTAAAGTTGAAGAAATTCAAGGAAACAGATTAAGAGACTTGTCATGGTCACATAACTAGTAATTATCTGCGGCCAGATTTGTATTCAGGTCTTCCTTATTCCATGACTATATTCACTTCATCATCTAGCTGCCTCTGCAAACAGTTTGACATATTTAATGATGGAAGGTGAGAAAGGATGGGTCAGTGGTGGTGATAATTAAAAAAACAATTTGTAAGCACACAAAACACATCCAGTGATAAAAAGCAAGATGTCTGATGCTTCTAAATTTCTAATCTTTTCAACTGGCTCTTGTGATTCCTGATGAATCATACCCTTGGTACATTTTGCCTCAGCATTTAGCACTGAGTTTACACTATATTAAATAACTAAAAGAGTTATGACTCTATGGTTAGAGAGCCAACCTGAGAGAAGAAGACCTAGATTCCAGTGGAGACTCTGACACATACCGTCTGGGGAATCCTGGGATAAATACTTCTTTCAATATCGTAGGCAATTCCTTATGATTATAAATTGTAGCACAAATGTCCATTTGTATTGCCAAAAGCTGTTCCTCCTTGGGAACATCTACCAGTGAAATTACAGGTCCAAAAATGGCATTTTTTGCTACAGTTTCTTTCCAATAATCCTTATGTTTTTATTCATTTGATGTGTAGTCAAGCATGGAGAAAATACCAAACTTACAATTAGAAAAGGCTGAGATCAAATCCCACAGTGGATAGTTGCTTGCTCTCTATGACCCATTTTTCTTCTCTCTGAGTTCGATTATAAATGAGAGTGGAAATATCATACGTATAATATCCTCTTTACAAGGATGCTGTGAGTTTTTAAAAAGATATCCTTTGTAAAATGCTTTGCAAATCATTAAAGCCTTATTAAAACATCCATTATCAATATGGAAAATATATTTTAAGATTTTAAAAGTAAGAACTTGGCTCTTTTTCCCACACACAGCCATTTCTTTTCCTGCATCCTCAAAAATGTCACAAAGGGTGTGCTTAGTACATATTGTTGACTGCTTTTCATTTCCTGGCATTTACCAGAGGCACAGAGCATTGATCATTCCATAATGATCTAATAACTATAATAAGCATAGATCCAATCTCTGTAGCGCCTTCCAATTACAAAGAATTTAACATACATTAACTAGTGGGAAGAGGAAATTGTAATGGCAGAAGGAGGAATCAAATATTAACTTTGCTGGCCTCCCAATTTTGCCATTGTCAGTGGATACTGCTGACTCATACATCCTTTCACGTATTTTATGCTGCATGGAAGGAAAAGTTTTCAATTAACAAATCTTCTCACCTCCAATAAAGCTCTCTAGTTAAAAGGCATATTTCAAATGTATAGCTATCATATTCATTTTAAACTCTAGATTATCTGTACAAATGGTTCTGAGGAATCATTACCCCTGCAGAAATTGTTTGGTCCACAAAATTTATAATAAGAGTTCCCCAGATGTATAAGGCATTTCCATTTTCTCCACAGAAACCAAGGCTGAAAAAATACATGCACCTGATTTAATAGGCTCAATTTCTCAGACATAAAATTTCCAAATAAGAAAAATCTAAAGGAGGGGGAAAGTGACAAAGGTAAGACCGTATTTATGAATGTTCTTATTAAGTACATTTCTGTGTTTTTAGTAGCCCTTTCCTGATCTTCTATCTAATATTCAGAGCTCCCAAATTTAGCCAGAGCTATAATCTGTCATGAATATATAACTTTTCCAAATGTCAGGCAGGCTTCAGTGGGGGCAGAGGAAATGTAGTTTAAGGCTAAGAGCAAAAAGGCTGCATGAAGATTGAATGCTTTATGTCCACCTTAGTCATTAACTCATTTTGTGACCTCAGGCAGGTAATTTACCATCAGTAGCTTCAATCCCACTACTTGAAACAAAGGGATAATGGTGCCTTTGACCTGATCATAGCAGGATTTCTTTCCCCATTAAAGGAAAGAAAAAAAAATAGAATACTGTGATTATCTGGTCATGAGTCTGTAGTATGGAAGCTATTGAATTCAAAGAAAAACTGGACCTATTATCCTTCAATGGCATAGCGAAAAAGTTTTGCAGCCCATCCCCATCCAAGAGAAAAACAAAACAAAACAATACAAAAAGCCCGCTATTTAATTGTCAGATGAACAGACCTCAAAGTTTTCCTATGATATAGATAGAAACATGAGCAAAGCACTTAACATTTCTGAAGCTCAATTTCCTCATCTGTGAAATTGAAAACACTATTATTTGTACTACCTACCTCATGTAGTTGTTAAAAGTCAAACAAGATAAGGCACATGAAAGTGCATTGTAATAGTGAAGTAGTATATAAATATGAACCATTATTAGAAACTAATAGAGCGATGCGTTGCTGTAAAGTAAGCTATTAAACCTAGGAAGAAAGAAGCCAGAGATGAATTGCCTATCTGTCTCCTTGGTCAGATCTTATCCCAAAGGAATAATATGAAGACCTGTTCCAGGAGTGAGTTTGTAAATGTTTAACACCCAATTCTATTTTTTAAAAAAGTACTGCTAATACACTTTAAAATTTGTGTTACTTTCATCTTTTTTTGGTTTAGACAATCAAGAAAAACAATAAATTTAGTTTTGATTTGTAACATTTGCTTATTTCCACAGTCTAAATATTAACTCTAGAAATTTAACAAGCAGCTCTCTCATCCAGAATGATTTGACTCCAGAACATCACTTCCCTGTTCTAAACTTTGCTAAGTCTTATGGTGATGGTTGTTGGGTTTTTTTTTTTTTTTTGGCTTTTCCCATATACAGACCTTAGCCACATGAGCAATTAAACCTTAACAACTAAGTGACTGCTTTTTGACAAGTTGGTAACTGGTACAAATATAGAGAATATATCTGAAGTAGATATTTATCCATTCATTGAGGAGTAATTTATTAAATGTGCAAAGCAATGTATTAGACAACAGGGAACATTCAAATTGAATGCTAAGTATTCATATAGCACCAACTCTACCAGTCACTATCCTAAGGGCTTTACAGACTTCCACTTTTACCCCTGTAAATCAGGCATGATGATTATTCCTATTTTATAGTTGAGGAAAATGAGGCAAACAGGTTAAGTGTCTGAGACTGGATTTTAACTCAGTTTTTCCTCACTCTAGACTCAGCTCTCTATCCACTGCACCACTAGCTGCCTTAAAGGTAATTGAGATATGATATTGCAAGGAAACAGAATTTCAGTGCCTTGTACAATTCTCTAAAACATTCACTTATTTGAATTAACATAATATTTTAGTAAATAGCATTCATGTACTTTCAGGCTGATTTCTGTTGCCCTTTCAATTGGTGGGCAGCCTTAAAGGGACTGTTTGCACAATAGCCACTACTATGCTTCTTTCTCTCTTAGTCTCTTAAATTACATTTTCAATAAGTGATCAGTCACTCAACCTTACTTTCATACCTCTCATAACTGGGGAATTGTGAACCAATGAAGAAATCTATTCTATTTTAGATGTCTTTCATTGTTAAAAATTCTTCTTTTTGAATTAGTTGAAGACAATGCTCATTCAATATGCCTTCTCTCCCCCAGGTCTAAAATTCTAAGATCTTTCAGTAAATTTCAATGTGATTTCATTTCCTCAAAAATCTGGTCTTTTTCCTCTGACCTATAGTTTATCAATGTTCTTTGCAAGATTAGATAGTCTCCAAAGGTGAAAAATGAATAATTCTACTCTATTCTAATCTGACAAAACTACATCTGTTGTATTATTACCTCCTATGTTTTAGACCTGTCTAAGAATATATTACCTTTTTTAGCAAATATACAAAGCCCTTGATTCATCTTGAATTTGTAATTCACTAAAACCCACAGATACATATACATATATGTTTGTGTGTATATATACATATATACACACAAACATATATCTATATACACACACAAATGTATATGTATCTGTGGGTTTTAGTGAATAGGGCATATACATATATACACACACAAACATATATGTACATATATATATATATATATATATATATATATATATATATAACATATATATATATTTATGCACAGACACACACACACACACATACAGGATGCCCTATATTTCCCTATTATATCAAAACTTAGCTATTATGTCCTATTCCCTTGAAGGACTGAGATAACAGCAAGAGTTCCTACTAGAAAGCTCCCCATTGTGGACAAATTTTCCACTCAGACCCAAAAAGATAAGGAAAATTTTTCCAATAAGAGTACATATCTCTGGTTCTATTGAGATGAATAAAAACCTAAGAGACAGAGTTTCTGAGTAATTAATAATCAATTAATCAATTAGGCTAGCTGTCAATCAACAAATTTATGGTCAGTGGTTTCTATTCAGGCACCAAAGGAGACCCTAAAATACCTTAAAAATATCTTTTAAGGAAATTCCCCTGACAAGTGAAAACCAACCTTGATTGGTAGATATTTAATGAGGAGGTGAGCTAAAAGTCTTTAGCTCCTTCTGCTGAGAAGTTAATTTGATCATGAGACTCAGCAGCCTTAAGGCATCTGGGCAAAGGGAAGCCATCTCCATCTGGACCTCTCTAGCTAGTTCTCTCCTTCATGAATTGGGTTGCCCTAAACTATAATGGTGGCAACAAGGAAATCCTCCTTCAGGCAAGTTTTTCCTCCAGACTAGATTTTGTTTATACTGTAAACAAATTAGGTTTCCCAGTTTGGTGGGATCCGGTCCAATTAGTAAACAAGTACCATAAAGGCTAGAGGCAGATTTCAACACTCAGTCATGCCCTTCAGAGGCTGAGTGACTTTTTCAGCAGATGACTCAATAGAAATTAGAGGGAAAAGGGTGGATCACAAATTAATAATTAGTTATTAATATAATAGTATGGTATTAATTTTCTCAAGGCTATTCTCAAAGATTACAACCAGCTAATCTGATAAAATTATCTGTGCCATTGTAGTACTAGTGTTAATAAGTAGGCTGTTATTTTCCCTTCAAGTTCCCCAGCTGGAGAGATGACACTTTAACCTGATGAAGATTGTAAAGAAAAATTGCAGCCCTGTGGCAAGACATAGGGTAATATATCAGGGTATATAATTGTCCCCCAAATCATAACAGATAGAAACTTTCCTATTTTGCCCAGACATAAAGCTAGCTCTAATTCAGCACCTAAAACTTAAAATTCTTTGTTTTTGAAAGTATTCCTTAATATGTTAGTAAGAACTTATTGTAGCAATATAATAGAATTTAAAGAGAATAGGGATGGGCAGGTAAGTATTTTCTATAAAGACTTTTAAGTCATAGAAAAAAATTTTATCTACTTAGTTCATGATCAAATTAAGAAATTCTCACTCAATATTATCTGATTTCACATAATCTTTAGTTCTGCCACCAGCTGCACAGCAGACATCTTTTTTCTTTTTCTTTATTAATTTATCAAATTTTGTTCAATTATTATCCATGTTAGACCATCATAGGAAATCCAAAATACTGGCAGCTGCTATTCATATGGACTTACCACCAGATCACCCCTTTGAAGAGAACTTGTCTTTAAATTGGCTTTATTCTGCTACTATATAGATTGAATTTAATGATTAGGCATTTTGATGGATGACGCTCTAAAATACAAGTTTCAAAACCATTAGGAGGGCAGATTGTTTTCCTTCCTTTTTTAATTTGTCTCTTTTTCTCTTTTTCCCTTTTCATTTCTTCTCTTCCATTTCCTTTTTTCATTTTCTTTCCTTTCTTCTTATAATTTAAAAAGTGATTTTATTTTTCTTATAATATGCTCTTTGAAAACCTACTAAATATGTTGTTCACTGTTTAAGACTCTGAAAATATGCCAGTCTTGACTAATCTAGTTACTGAACATTTAGAGGTAATGAGTTAATTAGTTCCAAAATTGGCTTTCTTTCTTTGGACTAGATTTATTTCTTCCATTCTTATTTATCACTGCATTGAAATTCTTACTCAGTTTTCTAGCTTTTTTTGCTATACGTTTTGCCATGTTTGTTCATGACAACTCTATCCTTAGAGAACTAGAAATGCTTTCCTGTTTTGTTTTGTTTTGTTTTGTTTCACATAAAACCACTGTCCCTCATTTTAGTCTTTTTGGGGACTATGTAGGGAATATCCTAGTGTTTGTCTTTCCATTTTCAATAATAAAACCATTCATTCCACAACCTTCACAAACATACTCATTCCTAGAATCATTTTGCAAGCTCCCTGTCAACTTCCTTTACAATTCTGCTCATAAAAGGACTTAAAACTGGGCTATTAATTCTTTGTGGTATTGGAAAAGTAATAATAATGTTGATAACCTAGTTCCCTCAGGCTCTTGGGGCAGTACTCATATTTTTGATCTGATATTTCAGAGGAAGTTGCTGACACTTCTCCAGGGTAGAAGCAAAAGAAACAAAGAATGTCTGAAAATGAAGATACTTAAATTCCATTTAGCACCTTTCTTCAAATGTAGCCCAAATGCTTTTCACTTATTCAGCCCCACATGACACCCTAGGACTCAAGCTGTTGCTATGCACTCAGAAGCTGAAAAAGCATGTAATCATCAGGTCTAGAAAGAATAGGCTGCAGGAAATTGTTTGGAGTAGAATAAAGCTGTCTTTGGCTTCCTGCCACCTCTCTTTTCTGCATCCATCTTTGAAGTCCCCTTCATCAGATGCACTCAAAATACCCTTTGGAATAAGATCCATGAGGGCATAGATGATGTCTTATTATATGCAAGTACAGAACCTAACACAATGTTAAGATTCTTAACAATTTTTGTGTTGTTTATTAAAAAAGAAAGAAAAAAAGAAAGGACTTGTCCTTCCCAGACAGCTTTCTATTCTTTCCCTCAACAAAATTTCTCTCTCTTTTAACTTAGTTCTCCTTACCTTTTTTTCAGTCATTAGGTCCTGCCTGACTATTATTTGGGATTTTCTTGGAAGAGACATTGGAGTGATTTGCATTCTTTCTCCAGCTCATTTTACAGATGAGGAAACTGAGGCAAACAGGATTAAATAGCTTATTCAAGATCAAACAACCAGTAAGTTTCTGAAGGTGTATTTGAATATAGGAAGATATATCTTCCTGACTCCAAGCTCATCAGTCTACCCACTGTGCCACCTACTTGCCTTTTAGTTTAGTGATGGGAAATAATCTAATAAATAGACTTCTTTTTCACTCTAAATGGATCTGTAATTTCACAAATGTGGATATTCCATTTAATTATGAAGATTGCAATTTGTCTATATCTTGATGATTTTTTTTTTTGCTGAGGCAATCGGAGTTAAGTGACTTGCCCAGGGTCACACAGCTAGGAAGTGTTAAGTATCTGAATTCAGATTTGAACTCAGGTCCTCTTGACTTCAGGGCTTGTGCTCTATCCACTGCATCACCTAGTTGTCCCTCAATCTGTCCATATCTTGATGATTTTAATCCATATTTTTCTGTAGAAAAATTGGTCCCACCCAACATGTCAGGGATCTCCTCCTAGTTCTTTGGATCCTACTTAGATACCAGGGGAGCATATGGGTTCTACACTATTATATCCTGATCATATCATCTACTTTTTTGGTCATACATGTTTCTAATGATAACATGTCACATTTCTCTCAGGATCATGAATTAATCTCTAATCAGATTTTAATGATTGATAATATTGTCAATTTAATTTGCTATAAATACATCCTATCTAACTTCCTCATGCTCCTAGAATTTGGCACAGTTGGCCTTTGCTTCCTTATGAAATTCTATTCCCTTAAAATTTATGATATCCTTCTCCCTCAATTACCTTTCTCTCTCTTTGACCACTATTTCTCTTCTTTGCTGTTTTTATTCTTTTTCTTAAACTCTCCTTCCTCTCTGTACTCTATCTCTTTGGTGATTTCCTTCACTCATGACTTCAATGCTTGTCTCCATATGCTTGATTCCTAAAGCTATTCTTTTAGGCCCCATGTCTCCCTCCAATAATTACTACCAAATATTACCACCAGATAATTAATTGTAATTCAATGGCCTAAAACTATGATATTTTTGGAGTACTGAAATCATGCAGTGCTTTGCACATAGTGGGCACTTATTAAATGTTTATAGATTGACTATTAATATGCTGCTTTCCCATATCCTTAGTTTCTAAGCTTTTTTTTAATTTTACATACAAAATATCTCTCGTGTCTATGACTTCCTTTTCATTTTTATACTATTATTGCTAGATAAGTCATTTGTTACCTCATACAATTCATCTGAACTATTATAGTATCTATATCTCATATTCATGCTGCCAATACACCCCCACTCCCATCTTTATTCTGTAGCCAAATTATTTTTAAAATCTTTTCTATACATAGCTGTCAGATTCATTTCACTAAAACTCGAAAGATATATTTGACATGTATCTCTAGATCTCCCTCTGTTGGCACTAAGGCACACATTAATAAATAGTTGAAGTTCTCATCTAAAATATCAAATTAGAGGTAAGTTCTCTAACATTCCTGGTGTAGTTAACCCTTCTCAAAAAACTTCTGGGGCTTCCACTGACTACCAAAATTAGTGCATATTTTTTAGCTTAGCATTCAAGGCTCTGCACAACTTAACCCAGCCAAATTTTTCTAGCCTTTTTGCCTCACTTTTATTCACCATTCCTAGAATGGGACCTGTCTCCCAAGCCTCATTTCTCCATGTTGAATATATCGATCCAAAGCCAAAAAGGTTTCTTTCTCAAGAAGTCAATTCTAGTTTGCTCATCTCAGTGTGAATTATTCCTCTGTAAATGTCAAAAAAAAAAATCTTCATTTGTATGCCTTAAGACTTTTGTTTGTTTTTACTGAGGTAATTGAGATTAAATGGCTTGCCCAGGATTACTCAGCTAGGAAGTGTTAAGTGTCTGAGGTCAGATTTGAACTCAGGTCTTCCTAATGTTGAGGCTGAAACTCTATCCACTGCACCAACTAGTAACCCTGAGAAATTTATTTTTAAAGACATATTACAGTTATGTCACTCAAATAATACAACTCATCTCAAAGATTTCACCTTTAAATCTTAAACTAGATGTTTATGTTATCTCTGGAAAGGTTTCTCCCTTCTTGCAAGTGATTGCTTGATTCCTTACTTTTTATTCATGAGCCAGATACTCTCAATCTTTTCTTAGCACAGTGCCTAGCCTAATGGTGATTATTTAATAAATACTTGTTGACTTCTTGACTTTATTTGCTTTTTCTACCTCTTATTCCCACCATAACTATAAATCCAGGAATGCTTCTTATAACATAGTGTCAGATCTCCATATCTTCAGTTTGTTGATGTATTCAAATTTCAAATCGCAAAGATAAATTCTAAGCTCTTGTGTTTCTAAATGTATCACACTGGTGATAAAAGACTATCACTTGGAAATGTTATTTTCCCTACAAACCTATTTTCAGGCATCCAAATTTAAATGCTAAGTAGGATATTCCCACCTAGATAGTTGTATAAGTCTTCTGTACTGAAAAGTTAATTCCTTGAGGTCAGGTACAACATCATATACAGCTATCATTCATAGTATCTACATAATAAATTGGACAGAATGCTAGACTTGAAGTCAGGGAGACCTGAATTCAAACTTTTCTTCAGCTATTAATTAACTATGTGACCCTGGCTAAGTCACTTAGCATCTCTTAGTCTTAAGTTTTTTGTTTTTTGTTTTTTGTTTTTTTTGTTTTCCATCTGCAAAATGGAGGTTTTAGTTGCATCTTTCTCATAGGGCTGCTGGGAGAACCAAATGAGATAACAATGTAAAATACTTTGCAAGTCTTACAATGCTATAAAAATGACTATTATTATATAGTATTTGATTTAAGGAGTATTTCCACTGTGGCTTAAATCCTAACTAAAATCCCATCTTTTACATAAAGCTTTTCTTACCTCTTATTTCTAGTACCTCCCTTCTGTTAAGTATTACTTGTTTGTTCTGTTTGTAGCTTGCTTTGTATATAGCTATCAACATATTGTCTCCATCATTAAATTAATAAGCTACTAGAGAGAGGGACTGTCTATCGCTAACACTTATTATACTATGTGGTGTATAGTTGGTGTTTAATAAATATTTATTGATGGATTGATACACATTGCAATTATTAGACATATCATATTTAAGGAATTAATCTTCATTGTTTTTACCATTTCTAAGAAGTAACAGAATGGTAGTAGATGTCTGAAAATGTGAAGTAAAAAGAACAAAGAAGGAATAAATGCCTGGAAGTTGGATTTCTAATTGAGACCTTGCAGACAACTGTTGAGGGCAGCTTGTGTTTGCATTAGAGATTTGGAGAGAATCTGCTAAAATCAAAAGCAGATCAAAAACAACTAAACAAACTAGATCCATCTGTGAGAAAAAGCAGGGGAGACTTATTTGGGATATCCTCTCTCTCCACCCTACTTATGAAGCAATTACCATGGCCAAAGAATATGGTAAATAGTTTAGCCCAATTATTTGTTAAGGGAGTTAGAAACAAGAATAACTCCTAAACCAAGCCAAACAAAAACAGAGAACTGAAGACGTTAACTCTAATAAATATGGAGGAAAAAAGAATTTTTGTCTTGTTGGACAAAATGTCTTAGTTTTGCATTCCTGTAATATCTAGCAGTGGTGTACTGAGAAATGTTCAGCTACTAGCTCTCCAAAAATGCATGATACATTTTTAAGTTAAATCTGCATTACTAATACTTTTTCCATCATTCACTTAAGTCTAGATTATCAACAAAACACTAATTATGCCTTGAATGGTGGTCTTTGATTATTTTCAATATATATATATATATGTATATATATATATACACATATATATATATACTTATACTGAAATTTTAACAATTAACGTTAGATTTCTGGAAAGTATAGGAATGACACAATCTTAGCTCTCTCCAATCTCTTAAGAGCTAGTTCCATCATATCCCTGGTACTAAGTGACAGCTATGTAGACAGAGGGTAAAGTTTGTGTGTGTGTGTGTGTGTGTGTGTGTGTGTGTGTGTGTGCGTCCTAAGTACAAGCACAATTTTATTACTAAAGAAGATGAAAATGATGGAAGGATGACTCCCTATTCTCTATGAACAATTAAGTGATCATTGAAAGAATAGATGAGGGGCAGCTAGGTGGCGCAGTGGATAGAGCACCAGCCCTGAAGTCAGGAGGACCTGAGTTCAAATCTGGTCTCAGACACGTAACAGCTGTGTGACCCTGGGCAAGTCACTTCACCCCAATTGCCTCAGCAAAAAAGCAAAAAAAAGAAAAAAAAAGAAAGAATAGATGAGTCATTTGGAAGGGTCAAATAAAAACACTGAGGGATAAAAAATTAGTTGTAACTTCTATCTAGAGGTTAGGAAGAGAAGAATGAAAATAAATGTGAAAGGAAAGCAAAATATGATCACTTGGAGCTATATAATAAGCACAAGGAGCTCCTTTAATGTTACTTGGTATCTACTCTGTGTATCATAGGTAGTAAGTACCCCAGATCCAAGCTGCCTTGTCAGCCTATCAGGTTTCTGGAATTGGGGGAGTACAAGGGAGGAAGATGAGCTCTTGCTTCTCTGCCTTTTCTTGGAATCCCCACCAACTGTTTTCTGCTCTCCCACTAATAGGTGCCAATGACTATCACCCCAGTTACATTTGGCCATTTAACATCAATTAGCTTTTACAAAGGGATGTTTACTTCAAAGATACAAGCAGCAAAAGTACAAACTTTTCTTCCAGGTACCTTGGGGATTTAGTCTCTCCTACTCTCTTCATCAACAAAATGAAGTTATAATTTGCCGATTTATAATGGAGAGAAGATCAAATGTTCCTATTCTCTGTTCCAGCACACCATAATCCTTTGCAATCACCCAGGTTTTCAATTTTTGCTGTTTGCCAGCACTGTGTATAGTGGGATACAAAGAGAAAAAAGAAAAAAAAACCTGCAGAAAGTGGGCTCACCCTTAGCTTGGTACATTTATAGCATAGGCCCAAATGCTACATTGCTGTAAGATGAGTGCCCATCTCCATTACCACTTGGATAGGTCCCAAAAGTTGCTCCTTGAGTCACCAGTACTGAATGGGCTATAAAAACCAGATCCTGGGACATTAGAATATTGCACTTCCCTCATATTAAATGAAAAACCAATGTTAGGACATGCAAAGAACCCAGGGCCACTTTGGTATCTTCAGCAAAGAGGACCCAAGGTCTTTTTTCTTATAGCATTGTCTCTCATGGAATGCCATGAACCAAGGAGGCCAGAACATATAATAAGAACACAGCCAAAAATATTGTACAGAGAGTGGGCCAAGGCTGACTCAGGTGTTTTTGAAAACAACTCCAGTTCTCGTTATTTAAGCAATCAAAAAAAGGTTTTTCCTAACCATGTGGTCAGCAGACTGAAACCAGTTATAAAATGTCTAGATGTACTCAAGTTTCTCAAAAACACTTCCATTATACATCATCACCACTCTCCAAGAAAAAGGATCTTCAGTCTCCCTTTGGGGAATTACATCAGCCTAATATGTTGATATACTTTGCACATGGAACAAACCTTGTTACACATATATTAACTTATATACATATTATCTTCCCCCTTACCTTTCCAAACTAAGTTCCTTGAGGGTGGGGACTTCTCTCCCCACGCCATTTTTTTTTGGTATCATTATCTATAGCACACTGTAGGCAAAGAATAAAATTTTAAAATAAATCTTTGTTGATGGATTGAATGATCATAAAACCACTCCTGCCTGAAGCAGATCACTATACTTTTGGTTAGCTCTAATTTTTAAGAAATTTTTGATCCTCTGGCTAGATCAGATCTAAAAGTAATAAATGGACATTATAGAGGAGCCAAGGTTGGGCTCAAAATAATTTTTTTTTCTAATGGTTAGAACTATCTAATAACCAAACAAAAAGTCCAAAAAGCTCATGAGTCACTGGAGCTCTTCAGCACAGATTGAGTTACCCGTTTCAATGTTTTTCTAAATACAGTAGAGGGTCTGCCCTGAAGGGGACTCACATCTCTCAGAGATTTAGATCCTAAAGGCATCATAGCTATGAAAGGCCTTTCTTGACCGCCCCCCCCCCAAGTTATTGTGACATACCTAAAATGACCTTGTATTTGTTATAAATTATATGTATATATATATATATATATATACATATACATATGTATATATACATATAAATACATACATATATATACATTTATCTTTACATCTGTTATTTCTTCTTAATAGAATATAAGCTTCTTTTTCTTTGTATCTCCATACCTACAGTATTTGGCAGATGAAAGTCTCTCAAAATAAAGGGTTTTGCTTTTATTATTTTCAAAATCCAGAAGAATGTTATGGGGACAAATCAATTTACATGTTGAGAACATTGAAGTCAGCTGTTCTTCCCTAATGTGCTATAATTGAGTTGTAGATTCTAGAAACTGGTTAATGGGGCTTGACTTCTTACTGAAGCCTAGGCATGAAACTATGAAGCAGTATTCACAGAAGCCTAACTCAGAAGATGGAAAAAAAAATTTGTCAATGTGAATTAGTTGGACTGAACTTTAACGTTTCGACTACTTCTGGTTAACCATTATTTTCTTTTGTCACTCCCAGTAGATTTAGGGATTTACCAATAAATTTTGATTTTTGTTCAAACAAAATTTTATAAGTTTGGTGAGTCTTTTTATGGACAGGGAAATTCTATTCACCTCTGATAACTACCTGAGAAATCTGAAGAGAAGAAAGAATTTGAGTCCTATTGCTATGAGTAATTTAGAAAGAAAGAAAAGAAAATTTGAAATATTTAAGACATCAGAGGGTTACAATAACAAAGTCTCCCTACTTCATAATTTTGACAAGAATTGAAATTAGTAAGATCTTAGAATACATATCAAAAAGTTCCTTCAACTTCTGATTTGACTCCATAACTGACTCCAATATTAAATGTCCATCTTTCTTACTATTCTCCTTTGCCAACTCAAAGTCAGACTAGACTACACACAATTCCTAAACTTCACTTGCCTTCTTCCCTCCTATATGCTTTTGCTCATCATGTCTTCCCTCTTGTTTATAATGGTCCCCCCCTATCCCTACCTATTAACATCATAGCCCTTCTCTAAGCCCCAGTTCATGTTACCTCCTTACCAAATAAAAATTAAAAAATTTATTAAATGCCTGATCTATGCTAGGTGCTGTACTAAGTACTAGGGATAGCAATCCTGGATCTTCCTAGTCTATCCCTGCTCTCCAAAAGTTTCATAATCTAATGAAAAGAGAATCTGATAACAACTATGTACAAACAAGGATAAACTGGAAATAATTGAGAGGGCTGTTAAGTGATTCCTCCCTCAATCAGATCACTAAGGTACCACTAAGTAATAGCAACCAAAATCTGCAAAGCACTTTAAAGTCTGCAAAACATTATATCCATATTATTTAATATGGAAAATAATTCACAATAATGCTGTGCTATGACCATTGTTTTCATTTTACAGATGAGGAAATGTATATCACAAAGATTGAGATTCATCCAAGGTGCCAAATGGCACTTTCTGTATAAAAGCATTCCTAGTCCTGCCATCCTAATGCTAGAGAGTTCTTCTCTGATGTTAATTATATCTAATTTCTGTATATGTGAAGTACAGAAAGTATTCTTTGGCTGACCATCCCAGATTCAAGTTACTATGTCTGTCTGTCAGTTCTAGAGTTTGAGGAGAGGAGAAAAGGGAAAAGAGGGCTCTCTATCCATGGACTATTTCATATAATAAATATTAAAGGCAAGATCTGAACCCAAATCTTCAAAATCATAGTAACTATAGAAACTACTTCTCAACATATGAGGAATGTAGTGACTTACTAAATAACAACATAACATCTGATAGAATTACCAGTTTCCAAAAAGAAGGCTTATATAGAGTAACTGGTGCGAGATAATACATTTTGCCATAGCGGCTTCAAAACATTATTATTCTTCATAGCTTTTCCTTCTTTTATGCCCAATGCTTTAAATAAAATATTTACAGGCTTTAATTTAAATATATTTGGATTTGAAGTGGATAGATGTTAATGCTTTCTAGCTATTTATTTACATACATTAAAGTACACACAATATTAATGGCATTTGATTTGGAAGAGAAGTTACTCAATTATCTGGTAGCCTTTGCTTCAACATTATGAATAGCATCTGGTTAATAGGAATTTTTATATAAATCAATCAATGATGTCTTGGGCCTGATATGAAAAAAAAAATTCTTCCCATACTTTTGTTCTAAGATAGCATGTACTGACTTAATGAGCATTCATTTAAAGACCATATACTTCATCACTCTCCCAAGGGAATCCTACATGCTAAACATAATACAGTGATGAACTTTTACATCAAATTTGTCCATCCTTGAGGCTTTTAATTAGGTCCCTTAAATATCTTTAATGGTCAATTTCAAGATAGTCTCTGTGATATCTTCCAGAATAAAGAACCCCTGGATACTCCCATTTTCTTTGTCAAGTTAAAGTTGAAATGCAACATCCAACTTTTCTAGAAGTTTCAGGATAAGAAGATGAGTTAAAGATGTTCGAGATAGAGATAGACAGATGGATAAGAAAGAAAGAGAGAAAGAAAGATAGATAGATTGATAGATAAATATAAGGCTAGGGATAAGGAGGGCCAAGCACTGTGCTAAGGACTGGGGATACAAAAAATAAGCAAACATGATAGTATCTATATTTAAAAAGCTTAAATTCTAATGGAGGGAAAACAAAACATATGGAAATACTGGAAAGTGGAGGGGAGAGGAAAAAAGGTATCATTGTGGGTAGTGGAGCAAGCAGGCAGGCAAGAAATAGATGGAATATAGAGAGAATAACATTGAGAGTCAAGTGAAGCATGATTGGTCCTTTCCAAAATGGTAGTATTGGTGTTCTAAAGATAATAGCTAGCAATTTAAAAAAATAACACATTCTTTAAAAAGCATATATCTTAATTAAATGTTTCAAGTTATAGATTCAAAGAAAATTAGAACTAAAAGAAATCTTAGAACTCACCCAGTTAAGCCTACCAATTTTACATATGAGATAATTAAGTCCCAGAAAGGTTGAATCACTTATCCAAATTTGCATTGCTAGTTAGTGACAAAGGCAGGTCTCCTAACTCTTAAACCACTGCTCTTTCATCACAGCTTTGCTCTTGCTATTTTCCTGTCAAAAAGTTATTACCCTGAAATAACCCTACTCTTTATTACCTATGAAGAGTTATATCTTTTCATGTCCCATAGTACTATCCTTATAGATAAAGCATGCAACAAGAAGCATGGTTAACTTGTAAACTGTTTAGCATTAAGTAGCTGGATCATACATTTGAGGTTGGAAGGGCCTTTAAACACCATATACTTCATCTTGGAACATCTTGTCCAAGCTCTAGATTTTGCACATGAGGAAACTGAAACCAAGAAGGAGGGTAGAGGGGAAGTGAAAAAAAAAATAAAGATGTGAGGATAAAAACTTCCAGATTCAGAAAAAAAATCTGGACACAGTTATTACAGATTTTTATAGGGAAGTTAATGCCACTCATTTATATTGATAGTGGTCATTATTAATTACTTTCCCAAATGACTGAGGTCATTAACATATTTTAAAACTTTCAACAGAGAAGTCTATGAATGGAATACATATTACAAGATACAGAAGAAATTTTCAGTAGTTTGGGAGCCAAAATGTTGTTTTTCATGTTTCAGGTTTTTAAGTCCATTCTCCATGAAGAACGATACAGCACACTTGACAGGTGATCTTGCTCAAGATCTGTTAGTCATAGCTATCTGCACTTAGACCCACACCATTGCCAATTATCCCTTCCCTCAAACTGCTTCAATCCTAAAATTCCACTATTAGAGATTAAGTCCTTTGGGTTAACTCATTATTAGCAGAGGCAAGAATCCTGTTTTAAAATGCAAATATCGGCTGAATAAATTATGGTATATGAATGTTATGGAATATTATTGTTCTGTAAGAAACGACCAACAGGACGATTTCAGAGAGGCCTGGAAAGACTTGCATGAACTGATGCTGAGTGAAACGAGCAGAACCAGGAGATCATCATGCACAGCAACAACAGTATTACATGATGATCAATTCTGATGGACATGGCTCTCTGCAATAAAGAATTGTCTCAAACCAGTTCCAGTTGTTCACTGAAGAAAACCATATACACCCAGAAAGAGGGACATGAAATATGGACCACAACGTAACATTTTCATGATCTCTATTGACATTTGCTTGCATTGTGTTGCCTTTCTCTGATTCTTTTTTTTTCTTGTAGATAGGATTTTTCTTGCATAACTTCTCAAGCATTTCAACATTATTAACATGTAGTGGACTTCCTGCCATCTAGGGGAGGGGAGGGGACTGGGGGTAAAATTTGTATTGGAAAGCTTTGTAAAGATCAAGGTTGGGGAACTACCCATACATATGTTATACAAATAAAAAGCTTAAAATAAAAAAAAAGAAAAAAAGAAAAATTATCCATGCATATGTTTTGAAAATAAAAAGCTTTAAAAATAAAAAAATGCAAATATCCCTGAGAAAGCAACATATTCATTGTTTCAATTAATATTTATTTAGTAAATGTTATAAGAAAGCTACTGGGCTAAGTTCTGAGGAGGGTACAAAGAATAAGTCATAAAGGGACTTGGACTTTGTAGAGGGAGAGAATAAAAATTCTTATCTACATAAAAATGGTGTGTGTGTATTATATATGTATATATATGCATATACATATATGTATGGCATGTTAGATAAATTACAAAAAGAAATAGTAGTAAAGTATTATGGGATTCAAAATTCAAAAATTATTCTTCTGGTTGGGGACTTCAGAGAAGGCTTTAGAGAAGAAGTGATATTTCAGGTGGGTCTTGAAGGAAGAATGGGATTTAGGTAGTTGGAGGTGGTAGATGGAAAATAGAGTAGTTTGACAGAGCAGAATGCATTCCAGGTAAAGGGATCTATTCAGTTCAGCAAGTAATAATAATACTTGAATTTTATGGAACATTTAAAAATTTATTAAATTTCACATGTACTATGTAATTAGAAACTAACAGTATCTCTGTGCAGTAGGTTCTAGAAATATTGTCATCTCCATTTAATAGATGAGGAAACTAAGGTTCAGCAGGTACTCAGCTTGTCTGGGTCATATAGCTCTCTCATCTTAATGACACTGAACAAAGATTTGAACCCAATTCTTTCGTACTTCAAGTCTAGTATATCTACTATGCCAAATGTGTAGTATTTTATATAAATTATATATTTATATATAAGTATATATAAATTGCTTTTCTTTGATTTTCTACTTATGTAAAAGATATATGCTAAATAAGTACTAGGGGAGAGAAAAAGATAAACAAGCTCTACCCTCATAATGCTTATAATAGAAAAAATTATGTATATACATAACTGATGAAAAACAGTATAACAAATACAAAATAAATGCACAAAGTGCTATGAGATTGCAAAGACTAGAAAGATTATTTGAAGTTGAACAAAGGAATACATGAAAAAGCTAGGTCCTATCCACAGAGGTGGTTTGTCTGACTGGTAGAAGCCATTAAGATTTTTAGTGTTTTACATCATCAGTTTACCTATCAGGGCCTGAGGGAATGAAAGTAAAGTATTTTAATGATAAAGAGAAGAGATACACAAATTCAAAACATAAAGCCCACTGGTGAGCCAAAAACCTGAGGCTGATCCACATACCGTGTTGGAATAGAGATGCTGAACTAATAGACAGAATGAGGATATTGGGCTATTGAATGAGTAGGTAGGAGATAAGGATGAAAGGGAGGAGTGAGACATAGAAAGAGGAGATGAAAGGGTTCCAAAGGCAAAATTTTATTTAGAGTAGGCCCAGCCATATCTTTTTGAAACAAATATAAAGAAACATCTGGTTTCTGCATTACAAGTCATTACTAGCTCACCATATCTTTCTCCAACTTACCTTTCATACTCCTCTTCATGCACTCCATGGTCCAACCAAATTATACTCTGTATCCCATTCCCTGAATTTGACCTTCCCTCTCTCTCTTTCATGGTTTTCTCATGCTATTCTCTCATATCTGGAATTACATACAGACATATTTGTGCCTGTCAACTTTCTTGGAATGAATTGAATTAAACTAAATTGAATCATGGAGCACTTCAAAATTTTGGAGAGCATCCCATATCTCCCACTTCCCAGCTTCCACAAGCTACCCACTCTTCTATTCTAGTCAAAATAGCTTGAAAATGTTTTCAGTAGAAGAATATGCTCCTGGGTGAATAACAGAAATGGTAACACTTCTGAAATAAATATGAAGCCAGTCACATATGAGTTTTGTAGAAAGCTGGGCTAAAGAATAAAAACCAAGTCCATGCTGCTTTGCTTTCTTCCTGACCACCTGCGCATTCTCACTAAGTCTATGCCTCTTTTTTAGCATTCATGGACCCTAAATTATTATTTGCACCCACTCTGCCCCAGCCTCCTCTATATTTCCCAATTAAATGCAATTAAAGAAAAGTCACGGTATTCCAAAGAATATATGATCATGGCTGTATTTGTTTCCTTCAGTTCCATTCACCAAGTTTCCCTGAAATATTCCATTATACAAACCATAATAGTTTACATGATGAGAATTGTGCATAATATTTGCCTAGTCCTTGAGTTAAGAACTTCAGAGTTAATAACTAAGAACATGTACACAGACAGTATGTATGTTGTGGCTAAATTTTGTAGTTACCATTACTTTCCTTTCTTATAACATAATTTTCAAGTGATTTCAGCTTTATCCTATTACATACAGTAAAAGAAACGTTATAAATCCATTCTAATCCCAATTTATGGCAGAACTCTTGGTGGCAAAATCTGATTAATGAATGATTTAATTATCTGGTAATCATGCAGTCATTAAAATAAAATTATAGGGACAAAAGGAACCTTAATCATCCAGTTTATACTATTCAGTTTACAAATGGACAAGTTCCAGAGGAACAGAAATGACTAGCCTAATGTCACACAGTTACTAAGAGGATATAATGTGAGCCCAGGTCTTCCACTTCTAAAGCAAACTCTTTCCCAGCCCTGTGTTGCTTCTTACTCTATGCTGGTTGTTTACTTTGCCTCTAATCAAAATGCTCCAAACATTATTTTATTGAATAGCAGATAATAAGAGCTTTGCAATTCTAAAGTGAACTGGTTTTTTTTTTCTCCAGAGAATATAAAGTGCAATGATATTCAAGCATTCCACAGGGTCCTTCATTACAATCTTGTCCAAATGTTAATGACACATCTCACTATGTTTCTAAGCAATGTTAATAGAAAATGCCAGGAACTGGTTAGAGATGAGCTTCCCTTGTCAAAGAGAACAATCAGCATTCTATTATTTCTCAACCAAACGAGGCTTGAAAAAACTAATCTTTATTCAACCCTTGCCATGGCAGATTTTGTCATTGTTAAATAGCAGCCAAATCAAATACAAGAACTATCACAAAGAGAATAGAAGGAAAGGAGAAGAGAGAGAAGGTAAGCTAAAAGAAAAGAAAGGAAGAAAAGTGAAAATATGCAGTACAGTTGTAATTAGACCACATTAATAGAAGTTATAACTTCTTAGCTGAATTGGTAATAGCCTCTGGAAAAATATAAGAAGGAAGAAAAAAAGGATGAATTGATTTAGAGAAGACCACAGCTTGGATATCCTTTTATCTCTCTCCTTGCCACCACAATCTAGAGCCTGCATAATGAATTAGTAGATATGTCACATTATCCAGGGTTGTCCTGCAATTAACCTCCCATGTTACACCACAGCCACCAGCTCCATTTTTTTCTATTCATCCTGTCTCCCCAGAGAGGTCTCATGGGATTTCATATTTGCTAAATTTGCTCTGGTATGACCTAGAATTGAAAGTAAACCGTGAATCAATATCTTCCATTATAACAATCAAGAGTGTTAAGCAGTTTTTACTTGACAGGAGTGCATTCTAGCAATTCACAAGTGAACTCTTTGAACATATAAAAATATAAACTGATTAGTGATACACATAAATAAACATAATATGTTTTTGTGTGTTGCTGACTAATTAAAATAATTTGCTACTATTGCTGCAATAGTCTGCAGGGCAGATTCCTAAAAAATCAGCTTTATTTAGAAATTAATATGCTACAAGATTCAGGATAATGCCTGCCCTGACACCAACATCCTAATGTTTTCATTGATTCTATGAATTCTGTTTCTCAGTTGCTGTGGACACCAATTCACACTACATCACAGTCTTCAATAGGGGCATTTTAAAAAGCTGTTAGCAGGATAAGATTTGTCCCAGATGCCAACTCAGCAAGCACTGAAAAGCACACCACTATACAGAAAAGAGATGTGTATGAAAATTCTAAAAAAAGCAAAAGACAACCTTTTTTAATCTCAAATGTGAACCAAACTTCAGTATCTTGGGTGAACACATTTATTAACTGTGGATTAGAGACTTCAAATGGAAAAATCTGAGTGAAACTTGAAGTAGTTAGTATTTGCCAGGCATGGTATTAAAATCTGGGGATGCAAACAGAATCAAAAAGATGATTCCTGCCTTCGGGGAATTCACAACTAATAGGAGGGACAATAAGAAAACAAATATATGTACAAATATGCTACTTATAGAATAAAGAAAAACAGAGAAGGGAGACTTTTTAGTTTAGGTTTACAGTTTATTCCCATATACAAGATTTGAACAAATAGCTAATTTTTGTCAATTCTGTGCATGTCCCATGCCTCACAACTATGAAAGTTCTTTTTCTTATCTTTTTTTTTTATTTTTAATAGTATTTATTTTTCCAAATACATGCAAAGATAGTTTTCAACATTCATCTTTACAAAACCTTGTGGTTCAATTTTTTCTTCCTCTCTCCCTCCACCAACCCCAAAGTAGCAAGCAATCCAATATAGGTGAAGTGTGTGCAATTTGTCTAAATATATTTCCATATTCATCATGTTACACAAGGAAAATCAGATCAAATTGGAAAAACACACACAAAAAAAACAAGCAAACAAAAAACAACAAAAGGTGATAATTGTGTGCTTTGATCCACATATCCATAATTCTCTCTCCAGATGCAGATGTCTGGCTCCATCATAAGTCTATTGGAATTGGTCTGAATCATCTCATTTTTTAAAAGAACCAAAACCATCACAGTTGATCATCATATAATCTTGTTGTTACTGTGGACAATTGCCTCACTTCAGTTAGCATCATGTAAGTCTTTCCAGGCTTTTCTGAAATCATCCTGTTTCTTATAGAACAATATTTCATTACATTTATATACCATAACTTATTCAGTTATTCCCCAACTGATGGACATCCACACAATTTCCAGTTCCTTGCCACTACAAAAAAGACTGCTATAAATATTTCTGCACATGTGGATCCTTTTCTCTCTTTCATGATCTCTTGGGGATAGAGACCCAGGAGAGATACTGCTGGATCAAGGGATACACACAGTTTGATAGTCCTTTAAACATAGCTCCAAATTGCTCTCCAGAATGCTTGAGAGCATTTCAGAACTATATCAACAATGCATTAGTGTCCCAGATTTCCCACATCCCCTCCAACATTTATCATTATCTTTTCCTGTCATTTTAGCCAATTTGAGGGGTATGAAGTGGTATCTTGGAGTTGTCTTAATTTGCATTTCTCTAATCAATAGTGATTTAGAGCATTTTTTCATATGACTTTTTAATTTCTCATCTGAAAATTTTCTATTCATATCCTTTGACCATTTATCATTGGGAAATGGTTTGTATTCTTATAAATCTGAGTCAGTTCTCTATATATTTTAGAAATGAGACCTTTATCAGAAACAATGACTATAAAAATTTTTTTCAGCTTTCTTCTAATCTTGGCTGTATTGCTTTTGTTTATGCAAAACGTTTTAATTTAATGTAATTGGGGCAGGTAGGTAGTGCAGTGGATAGAGCACCAACCCTGAATTCAGGAATTGAGTTCAAATCTGGTTTCAAACACTTAATACTTCCTAGCTATATGACCCTGGGCAAGTCACAACACCAATTGCCTCAGCAAAAAATAAATAAAATAAAATAATTTAATGTCATCAAAATTATCCATTTTGAATTTCATAATGTTCTTTAGTTCTTCTTTGGCCATAAATTCAGGAGACACTAGATTTAAGAGGAATTAGGAAAGATTTCGAGTAGAAGACAGGATTTTATTTGGGACTTAAAGGAAGTCAGGGAAGTCAGTGGGCAAATATGAGGAGGGAAAGCATTCCAGATACAGCAAACAGCTAAAGAAAATGTCCAGAGCCTTCTTCCATAGGAAATACCTTCCATTCTACCTAAAAAGAAGATACTCAAAACATCAATTTGCTAAAGTTTTGTTGTTGTTCTGTTTTGTTTTGTTTTTGTTGAAGCAATTGGGGTTAAATGACTTGCCTAGAGCCACACAGCTAGGAAGTATTAAATGTCTGAAGCCACATATGAATTCAGATCCTCCTGACTTCAGGGATGATACTCTATCCACTTCACCATGTAGTTGCCCCTCAAGATTTTCTTAAATCTGCTTTCAATCCTTTGACAATGGAAACTAGTTAGGAAATTTTAATTTCTCTTGATAGAATCACTGAATCTAAAAACCAGAAGGCATCTTACAACTCATATAGTCTAATCCATATTATGCAAAACTTTCATTATAATATGGTATCTTCCAATTTTTACATTTACATCCTGGATAAGGGCAAGGTCACTACATTACACATCTCTATAGGCCTCATTATTGGGAAGGTTTTCTTATTATTATTCTTGTTCTTGTTCCTGTTTTGGCTATTCCTCTTTCTCCTCTTCTTTCTCCTCCTGCTCCTTTTTTTCTTCTTCTTCTTCTTTCTTTTCTTCTTGTTCTTCTTGTTCTTGTTCTTCCTGTTCTTGTTCTTCTTCTTCTTGTTCTTCTTCTATATAACTGAAATCTGCCTCTCTCCAACTTTCTGACATTGTTCTGCCCTCTGGCGTCAAACTACATTTGTCTAATTTCATTTTCTTTAAATATTTAATTGATAATAATATTAAATAAATAATTTTAAATGATTTAATTAAAGGAACATATCCCTTTCCCATCCCCAATCTTCTCTCATCTATGTTAACTTCTCTAGGTCCTTCAAAAGATACACTTTTAGACTCTTTTTTTCTCCAAAGCATTCTCTGCACACCTTCAAAATAATCTTCCTAAGTAATATCATTATTTTGCTCCAATTGTCCCTTGACAATGAGTCCCTATTGCCTTTGGAAAAAAAGTCTTTTGCCTGACCTTAAAAGCCACCCACAATCTACCTTTCATCTATCCTTTCCAGCCTTACTTAATGCTTCTTCCCTTCTTCCCCAGAGATAGGTGGTACAGCAGAAAGGGTGCTGGGCCTGAAATCAGGAAGGCCTGAATTAATATCCAGCCTCAGACACTTATCAGATGTAACCCCAGATAAGCCACTTCTTAACTCTGATAAGTTTGCTCAACATTAAAATGGAGGAAATAAAAGCACCTACCATCCAGGGTAGTTATGAGGATTAAATGAAATATTTATAAAATGCTTAACATAATGCCTATGAACTAGTATGAACTTAATGTTTTTTTCTTTTCTTTTTGGATGCTTGTGTTCTATCCAAAATGACCTACCATCTCTCAAGTTTTATGAACTTATTCATCTATTTTCCCCTTCTTTGTATTCACATGAGCTGCATGCCATGGTAAGAATGCATTCCTTCCTCATCTCTACATTTTGGAATGTTTGTTGTCCTTCAACATCTCAGGTTCACTTCTTGGGAACCTCTATTTACCGCCCTGGTTGTTAATGAATTCTCCCTCCTCAATTATTATTAGGATACATATGTGTGTGGCTCACATGAAGCAGGGATAGATATGAGATTTAAAATCTGAATGTTCCTATTTCTATCCCTGTTTGTGGAGAGGAGGAAGAAAGAATAACAATAGCAAGAGCCCAGTATATAAGGGCAGGAAAGATCTAAGACCTCTATTCCTCCTTTACTCTGCTGTCTTCAAAAGGGATATTGGCTCAGAATTATATTTATCATATATTAAATATCCACAGTCTGAGTATAAGAAACTTACTTTCTCTGTCACCAGCTTACCTAAAAGCAGACATACAATAACTACTAGACTCTGTCATTTATATATGTTAAAGTTGGTGAATGAATATATAAGAATAGATGAATTTGGAAGGGAGAAGGAGATAAAATCTCTCAGTTCCTGAGGAGAAAAAATGAGTTTACCAAGAAAAGTTTGCTTTTAACAAAAGTGTCTAGGGTTGTAGCCACCAGAAATCAAGGATTATATTGAGGACCAGATTTCCCACATATCTGCCACTCCAAGGAAATCTTCTGTCTACCATGCAAAAGTACACTTGCCTTTTAGTTTCAATCTCTCAAGTTCTTTTTTGCTGCAGTCAGCCCCAAACTGCAGAAAACCCCTTCTCCCCTCATGCAATTATAAGTACAATAATATAGTAGCTCAATACCTGACTCCTATAAAAGACTATGACAGAAAATTGTGGGAAATAATATGAAGTGAAGGGTGACACCCATATTCAGCTCTACTCATGGATTTTTGTATGTTTCCTTTATCTCTGTTTCCTTTGTATGAAAGACCAAATGAATCTTGGAATTAAGAAAAACAGAGATATCAGCCTGTCTCTGGTGCTTTGGTGAAGATACAATGGAATGATTTCAAATGGGTTGAGTTTCACAATCAAAGTTAAATAAAAGCTTCAGTGACTATCTAACTTAAAGTTAGATTGAGTTTTGGGACAAAGCTATGGGTTCTTCTAAAAGGAACAAGATTCAAAGACTGATTAAATACCTGGGGTAGTATTTAACTAAAAAATCTTGGTACTTGTAAATAAAGATTGTGTTGAGAGAAAAATGACAGCCAAACTGGGCCTCTGGTAACTAATATATTACCCTACTAAGGGGGCAACAAAGTTGAAGATTTTTTCCTTAGTTTTCCTTGTTTCAAAGACTGCCCCCCCCCAAATCCCTACCCTTGCCAAGGTGGGGGAAAGAGTTGAAACAAAGTTTTGGCCTCTAAGCTTTAAGTGAGAGAGACACAGAGAGAGACAGACAGACAGACAGACAGAGACAGAAAGAGAGAGAGAGACAGAGAAACAGAGAGAGACAGAGACAGAGAGAGAGAAAGAGAGAGACAGAGAGGGAGGGAGGGAGGGAGAAAGAGAGAGAGAAAGAGAGAGAGACAGAGAGAGAGAAGAGAGAGACAGAGACAGAGAGGCAGAGAGGAGAGACAGAGACAGAGAGGGAGAGAGAGAGAGCGAGAGAGAGAGAGAGAGAGAGAGAGAGAGAGAGAGAGAGAGAGAGAGGTGGGGAAGGGAGTAAAGGAGTGATGGAGGGAGGGAAGGAGGGAGAGAGAGAAAAAGAGAGAGGAGGAAGGGAGGGGGATAGACAAGAGAAGGGAAAGAGAGAGAGAACAGCATATAGACTGTGTCTTAACACTTCAGCTAAGGACAAAAGCTTGAAATAGGAAACTCCATATAATTACTAGTAACCTGAAAATCAGTTGAGTACTTAACAGTGACAATCTCAGGACTATTAGAGTAGAACCAAGGAGAAACTATATGATTCATAAGAAAAGTAGAGGGCAGACCCCTGGATTTCAAGCAAGATGGCATCATTAGAAGAAATTGGTGGTTCAGCAAAATCAAAGGCATGAATTGCCTCTCCACACACATGACTTGGACATGTTGCCAATGTGTATCCCCTTCTATGGCTGATCCATAGCTGCATGAATTCTTCCCAATAAAGGCATTTATAGAAGAGGATGCCCCAGTTTTCTGAAAGAAATGGTCTATGTTTATTTTTTTTCTTTACAATATAATTTCATTAAATGACTCTGCTATGTTCTATGTTTTTCATTCATGAAAACAAAAATATAAGTGGGGGCTTGTAAGCATTGGTCTAGAGTTCTTGGAAACTCAGATTGTCTTTACCCCAACTAGTCTTTATCCCACATATCCTTCATATGTGAGGAAGGTGCCACAGATGAAATATATTAGGTGAAGTAGCATTCTCCATTAGAAAAGTAGTGAAAAATTAAACAAGCTCCTTTCTTTTCTGAAATTTTACGTTGTTTTTCAATTAATATTTATTTTCTTTCTTATCCAATCTCCCAAATTTAAAAGACCCTTATAATAAATATCTATAGTTAAACAAAGCATTTCCTACATTGATCAGAACCAAAAACATATTTGCTTCTATACCCAGAATCTATATCACCTCTTTGTCAGAAAGCAGATAGCAGAGATCATCATTAGTCTTCTGGAATCATGGTTATTTATTGTATTCATCAGAGCACTTAAGTTTTTCAAAGCTGTTTGCTTTACAATGTTGCTATTATAATATAAATCAGAAGTCAGCAAACTAGAGCCCTATGCCTTCCACCTCTTTTGTACAGAATAAATGCTAAGAATGAATTATTTATATTAAAAAGTTTTTAAACTTTTAAAAGTTTTTTTTTAAAATTTAAAATTTTTAGAATACTAAAACCATTCTTAGTTCTCTGATATGCAAAAATTGAAGTGAGAGGGATGGATTTGGCCCACAGACATGATATAAATGGTTTTCTCGACTTTGCTTACTTTACTGTGCACAGTTCCAACATTATTTGTCCTTCATACTCAAAAGGACCAATGATATTACAATTACAAAAAGTAGTAGTAGTGGATGACAGATGATCTTGACTTTCATGGATTTGTGAGGCAGACTTGCACAAAATCATCATCATCCTTTTTCTTTCTTCCAGTCATCAAAGTCCAGTGACAAGACACAAGTGAAAATGATTGGTGGGGCAGCTAGGTGGCGCAGTGGATAGAGCACCAGCCCTGAAGTCAGGAGGACCTGAGTTCAAATCTGGTCTCAGACACTTAACATTCCCTAGCTGTGTGACCCTGGGCAAGTCACTTAACCTCAATTGCCTCAGCAAAAAGCAAAAAAAAAAAAAAAAGATTGGTAATGGTCTAGAATGCAATAGATGACCTTCATGTCTTCAATATCTGACCATCCTGCATACTCTCTATAGCACCTACTTCTTCAAATTCAAATAAACCTTCATACAAAAATGCCAATAATCACCAGCAGTATTTAGAGGGGAAATCTGAATTACTAATAAAAAAAAGATGTACATTAAAATAACCTTAAGTTTTTTACCTCATACCCCACATACTGATAGTGATGATAAAAAGACAAAAATAGTCAATGCCAAATGTTCTCTAGGAATATTTATACACATGAAAACACTATCTATAGAACTGTGAATTGATCTAATTATTCTAGAAAATAATTCAGAATTCTGTATAAAAATACTAATCTATTAATATTCTAACACTTAATAATCTTATTACTGGTTGTATCTACCACAAAGTGGTCAGTAACAGAAAGACCCCATATATACCTTGATATTTTGAAAGCATTTTTGAGGTGACAAAAACCTGGAAATACAGTGAATATCCATCCATTAAGAAATGGATAGACAAACCATATTACATGAAAATAATAAAATAATATTGTATTAGAATAAAAAATGACTGAAAAATTCAAAGGAACATAGGAAAACATATATGATCTATTATGAATTTAAGAAAGCAAATCAGGAGGATTTGCAATGACAATTTAAATAAAAATAATTGTAAAAAAAACCCTCAAAATTCAGATTATATGCAATGGTCAATTTGAGTTCCATCTAACTCATGATTAAACACACTTTGTCATAGTAAGAAAGAGATACACTATAAATTAATGGTTTAGTTTCTATGATTTTTTTCTTATAAAATAGTTTATGTAGGGAGGATATATTGAGGACATTGGAAAGTAACATGTAGAAGAAGCAAAAGGAATCAATAAAATTTTTTCAATGCCAAACATATTCTCCCGTCCCTTTTTTTGGTTTGTTTCAACTTTCAGGAAAGAAATGGTAGTAACAAGCTCTACAATTAAATAAAAATACCAGTGTTAAGAGCCTCGAAGGAGAAATATGGTTAGCCTTACAGAACCTTTTCAGCAATAAATATAATGAATTTAAGTAGTAAACATGTTCCACTGCTTTGAAGTACATAAAAACTTTCCCATGAATAGATTTTAATCTTCTACTTTCCCTATATTCAGAACATATTCCCTGAGTCTAAGCATGTAAAAACAACTTCACAATTATTTCCATTTGACTAATTTTCTATGTCTGGAATCAAGTTAGGAACAGACCAGAACTACTTCCTGACACCACTATTTCTTTCAGTGGTACATCATTTTAGTAATAATCACTTTTTTGCAAAATTTTAGAGTTCTTTTTAATGCCTTCATTTTCCTTACTCCATATCTAAACAGTGACTAAGTTCTGTTGATTCTATTGATCCTATCTTCATAGTATATCTCATCCCTTTCTTTTGTTTCCAGTGATCACCACACTAAAAAGGTCCTTATTCCCTTTTGTCTAGACTATTATTAAAACCTTCCAACTGGTCTGTCTCCAGTCTTTAACAGCTCTAATCTATGCTTCCCACCAAGATAAAATAATCCTGAAATATTATTTTATATCATTCCAGTACCAAAAGAGAAAAAAACTTCAAATGGCTTTATTCTACATTTTTTTTTCATTTTTGGGGGTGGAAAATAATGATTATGAAATTTTCCATGAACAACAAAAGGTAAAGCTCTAAGATAAAACCATTTATGGCACCATATTTTCAGACACAAGATATAATAGATATAATTGGATTATAATTGGTATCTATAGGATCATTTAGAAAGTGAAAAAGATGTTGAGGGATCTAGATCTGCCCAATTAGCATGAATAATTAAGAGATGATTATATATAAATGTGTCAGGAGTAAGGATGGAACTTTAGCTAAAATTAACAACAATTTTTGTTGTAAAAAATCATTAGTTTGTTTTATGTTAAATGTGCTTATTTCCTAACAACGATAAGATCACTGAATTTGGAATGTGAAGATCTGAGTTCAAATATTGCCTCTGCTATTTACTATCTATATGATCTTGGACAAGTCACAACTTCAGTTTCTTTATCTGTAAAGTAGACTTGAACTTTAAAGTCAATTTCACCTCTAAAGTTGGTTTCAGTTCAAAATGCTTATGATTCCTGTTAGACATCATAAACACATCAGGAACGATCAGCAATTATCCTGAGTCAAATGCAAATCAGTCCAGTGTCTATCTTAGCTAATGACCATTATCCTTAAATTGTATGTAGGTCTTCAATACCCAGAAGCCCCTGAGAGCAGGCTTACAGATCCTGCAAGCTGGTCCCTGCAAGAGATGACCTTTCCTTAAAGCCTAAGTATTTTGAGTGAGTGAATAAAAGAATAAAAAAAATATGTGTTTGCTATGTGCCAAATTTTGTGCTAAATATTAAGGAATCAATTACAAAAAAACAAACAAAAAAAAAACCCAAAGCAAAGACCATGCCTGATCTGTAACTAGGGAGATAATACATACTAGAGAGTGGTGGACAGGGAGAGGCACCCTTTGTCAGGAAGATTACAGGAGTATGAGTGGGAACTAGATTGACATCCCACCACATCATTGTCTAGGAATTGATTTGATCTTGGTTCATAGTTCCAAAACTGAAGGATAAGAGAAAAAACATGCAAGGAAAGGGCATTTGGTAAGGAATGTGAAAATGATAGAAAATTTGGAGTGAAGTAATGCATGACTGGTGCCTTTTTTCTGAAATAGTGGTCTAAGAGAGACAGTCACCAATCCAGACAGTGTGACCCCAGATGCCATAGGGTAAAAGTTTCTCTAGAGTCAGAAGGCAGAGAAGAAATGTCCAGAGAGTAAGAAATGAGGATCTGAGAAGTTAACCCCTCTATAAGCTTCTCCTTCCCTGTGGTCTGAATATTTTCAATAACTAATAAGTTGGTCTATGATATGACATTTACTCAGCAGGCATTGCAATCTCATACTGTGTACTCTAACCTAAAATTATTTATACTTGACACTTCTATTGCTATAAAATGAATCAAGTTCTTACTTTAACAGTTCTTTAAACAAAAATTGTTTGCTTAAACTGTTATCTGTGTGGGTATATATGTCAAACTTTAGCAAATAGTTATTGGAACTAAGCAACTTAGTTCCCTGGATCTCTAAGGAAGACCCAAACACATGGTTAAAATGGAGCCAATCCTAGAGAAGCTTGACCTCTTTTGGAAAATTACCTAGGGCCTATTTTTTCATACTCTTTGAGTTATTCCCACATTATTCCCAGGGAACAAATTATTTTAAAGTTATGTTTAAGTTCACATCTATGATTTCCCCCAAAAAAGGGAGAGTAAAAAGGTATGCAAAGTAAAATATGAACCAGGAGTAGAGTAAATATTTATTTTCTACACACAAAAGAAATACTCAGATTGTATAAGACTTGAAAAATGCATTGATACAACTAGAACAGAAGATTCAGCAACTTAACCTATAACTACTATTACAGTCTCTCAGAAGGGCTCACATCTCTCATTTGACATTAACCAGCTCTGAGACCACAAATGAGTCATTTAAACTTTTAAGCCTATTTTCTCATGTGTAAAATAGGGATAGCCATAACACTTGGCTCACATGGTTCTTGTGAAGATAAATTGGGAAAATGCATATAAAACACCTTGAACACCTAAAAGTACTATGAAAATGTCAGCTATTATTATTTTAAATTGGAAATCTTGAATGGTTATTTAATCTTTCACCTTTGTCAGCTGGCCTCTTATAGTGCTCATATCTTCTAAATTTTCCTTTTCTCAAATGTTAATTAGCTGTACTAGATGATAAATTCATAATTTGGACACAAGTGAATCATCCAAAGCAGTCAACTAAGAGACTACTGTTTTCTAACAGACGTTTTATGTAGTAAATAATGAGAGAAACATATGTTTATTTGCATGTTGTTTCCTCCATTATACTTGTAAGCTCCTTGAAGACAGAGATTATCTTTTGCCTTCTTCTGTATTACTAACACTTAACACAGTACTTAACACATAGTAGAAGCTTAATAAATGTTTAGCTTATTTTATGCAGGAAGTCTTCCATGATTCCTCTTAATTATTGATGGCTTCTCTACCGACATCACATAGATAAAATGTGCACTTCCAATTTCTTTGAACTCATGTTATTTTATATTATAGCTATATGTGAATGTGTAATATTCCCATAATAGTATGCACTGCATGTGCTATGAAATGAATTGTTACACCTCAGCCAGGAAGGAGCTTTAAAAATTCATGGAGAGTTTTTCTTATGGCTTTTGTTTACTTTGGTTGTTTTGAATCCTGAAGGAGAAAGCACCTGATCTGAGCTCTGAAGATATCTCATAAGGCAGAGGTTAGGGAAAAAAAGTATTTTCAGAAAAAGGAACCACCCTGTTAGGACTTGGAGGAAGGGAATGAAATGTATGGTTATCTGTAAACAGGACAGTTGGATGGGAATATAGTCTTTGAGACAGACTAATATAAAATCATTCCAGAAAAGATAGTTTAGATGAGGTTTTTAAATGTCAAAGAAAGGAACTAGTATTTTATCCTAGAAGTAATAGAAAGCCATTGTAGCTTCTTGACACTGAAATAATCTTGTGAGATTTATACTTTAAGAATATCAATTTGGCAGCTGTTACTTTCAACATGGAAGAGGCCAGAGGCAGGGGAACCAAACAAGAATCTATTATCATGTTCTAGGCTCAAAGGAATAATGACCTCTATCAGATAGTGAGTCACTTATGTATAATTTGCTAATAGAACAATAAATCCTATTTTATCTTAAAAGGCTAAAATCACCAGAAACTCGTAAGCAATTTTCCTGATACTTGTATTTTTTTCTTTCTCTTTCTGAAAGTTAAATTATGTAATTGGTCTTCAAAAACAAGTTCCTTTTCTAAATATCTGCAGTATGCATACTGAAACCTTAATTGGTGATCAATAATGTAAAATTCTAGGACATATCTTCAACTGAATTTCTTTATCATTCCCTGAAAAAAAACACTCCTTTTCTGGATTTCCCCAATGCTATTTAATTTTCCTAATACTAATAATAGCTTCCTTATTTAGGAGACCACCATTCTTCCAAGTCACCAAAGTGTACATGTTCAATGTTATCCTCAATTCAGTCGTTCACCTTTTATGTCTATTTATATCATAAGTTAGCCAGGTGGCCCAGTGAATAGAATACAAGTGTTGTTGTTTGTCCTTCATTTTTGAAGAGGAACAATGACATCATGGATGACATTTTGACTTGTATGTGAATTGGATTAAACTGACTCAGACTTGCATAAATCTGTCAATCTCACTTTGGCTTCTTGACAGAAAAATGCAATGACAAGACAAAAGTCAAGAAGATTGATGACGGCTTAGGATGCAATGGCTGACCTTTATGTCTCCTGTGCCTGGCCAAGCTCTAAGCACTTCACAATGCTTGCTTCAACTGTGTTCATGGCTATTGAAACAAATTGTTCTCAATCACTCATTCGACTAAGTGAAGTCACTTGCTTGGGGTGGACATTCTACTAATTTACTAACAGGTTTGAGGTCTTCCATTTACCTTCAACTTGATTGAGACCCTCTACCAAGATTCTTTATCACAATGTAGCTGCCGTGCATTCTTAACTTCTTAGAGCCGCAGGTGAGAGATGGGTGAATCAGGTAGACACTACAGTGGATGAGAATCCCTTAAATGGGCTCAGCAGTCTTCACACTAGACTACAAGACTTAGAATCTAGAAGATTTGAGTTCCATTTTGCCTCAGTTATTGACTATGTGACTCGGGGTACTTCCCTTAACCTCTGAATACCCTAATTTCCTTCTACAAAATGGAGATAATAATAGTCTCTATGCTCTAGAATTTTATGAGCATAAAATGAGGTAAGATTTTAAAAGTGCTTTCCAAATTCTTATAATGCTATATAAATGCTAAATGTTGCAATTGTTCTCTCTTTTATTTTTTCTATGTCTTTTGCTTTCTACACACATAAATACCAACTTAATTCAGCCTCTTTTGAGGCTTCCTACCTTAAATCTCACTGAATTTCAATCCATTCTCTACAAGTGGTAAAGTGATTTTCCTAACATATATATCTAACCATGTTACTCCTGTACTCGATAAACTCAATAAACAAACGATTTCTATTGCCTCTGGGATCAAATATACACTTCTCTGTTTGGTATTTAAAGCCCCAGATAATCTGACTCCCACCAGTCTTTTCACACATTATTTCCTTCCACACACATACACACTAACTCAAGTAAACCAGTCTTCCTATCATTCATTATGCGTGGTACTATATCTCCACTTTCCAGGTCTTTACACTGTCTATTTCTGCTGCCTTCCTGAAATGTACCCCATCCTTTCTTTAAAAAGACTGAAAAACCTTGAATATTCAAACTGAGAACAGTTTTCATTGTGTCTTCCTCATATGAAGTGTTTTAATGAATTTGTGTTCATTGCTGATTGCAAAAAGAGGTTTTGATTGAAAATGGATTAGTCAATTCACTAAAATCAATTAAACCAGTTATGACCTAAAAGCAAACTAAGACTAAATATGGTAAATACAGACCTCTCTCTCTCATTAATTTTATTTTTAAAATCATCAACACTAACTCAGTAATGATTGAATGGGTGAGTGAAGGAGGACTCTAATTACACAACCCCCACTCACTCCTGAGACCATTCCCTTCATCCAAGTGAAAATCCTGCATATACTGAAAAGTCTAAAGGATTGGGACAGATAGTCATGAGAGGCATTATGTCTTTGAAGTAACTTTGAGAACAGAAGAACAGCTAGTCTTGCACATGAAGAACTCTGAACAATAAGCCTGAACAATTTTCTGCCTTGCAGGATTAAAAGTTTTGGGAGAGGGAGGCAGGAGACCATCAGAGAATAAAAGCTCTGAAATAAGGAAAGTAAGAAAGGAGATTTTAAAATGCATAACCAACATAATTTTTTAAAACAGAAATAATTAGATCTTTGACAGCTACAATAAACAAGTTCTGTTTGCTTTAAGTCCTTAACCCTTTCCTTCTTTGCTAGGCCTAGAGTAGATCATGCAAGATATAGATAGATATATATTTATATTATTTATGATCCCATATTTATATTTATGGATGGTAGTATGGGGAAAGGTGAAACAGTCAAGGAGGTGAATGGAAGGGTTGAAAGTTTAGACCTATGATTTTATTGATACAGGGAACATTCAGTAAGGAAGAATCTTTTGTCAGTGCAGGAAGTATCTTTACCACAACTTCTAGATTTCATTAGAACATGGAAAAATTATGTCACTCACTAGAACAGGGTCACAGTGCATGTATAGTAAGGGAAGGATATGATCTCAAACTATACTAACTCCAAACCCAATTCTCATTTGTTGAGACTAAAATACCTCTCAATGAAATGACTTTTTCCAAAATTCTAGGGGAAAAAAAGGACACTATGTTTGTTTCAGGTCATTTATATAATCTAGGAGCTGATTTATGTATAGTACTTTAATGTTAATAGAGTGTTGTATATAAAATGCCATGAAGAGAGCCATCTATACAACCACAGAGAGGACTAGGGAAACTGAGTGTGGATCACAATATAGCATTTTCATTCTTTTTTATTGTTTGCTTGCATTTTAATTTCTTTCTCATTTTTCTCCTTTTTGATTTGTTTTTTCTTGTACGGCAAGGTAATTGTATAAATATATGCATATATTGGATTTAACATACATTTTTACCATGTTTAATATATATTGGATTATTTGCCATCTAGGATAGGGGGTGGAGGAAAAGGGGAAAATTGGAACACAAGATTTTGCAAGGGTTAAAAATTATCCCTGCATATGTTTTGAAAATAAAAAGTTTTAATAAAAAATATAAAAAGAAAAAAAAGAGAAACTGATGGTGAAAGGGGTTGTCATTTCTTTGCCCATGGTGAGTCAAATATAAAGAAATAGTAAGACATTAAACCAAGTCTCAATTTATTCTGAATCCAGTGTTTTTTGCCACATAGCAGACTCCCCAACAGCTCAGTTTTTATGCCAAATAATGCTATTTCCATGAGTGTTCAAAATGAGCAGAGACTAATGAAGTGAGTAAGCCAAGAAAAATATCTTAATGCAATGAATATATTAAAACATAGAGGAATACTAGAAGAAAAGTCTTCAGAAAACAGGGAGGGAAGAAACATTTATTCAATACTTAGTGTTTGCCAGGCATTAAGTGCTTAGCACTTTACAAATATTGTTTCATTTGATGTTTATAACCTTGGGAGGTAGGTGCCTTTGTTATTCCTACTTTGCATTTGGGGCAAATGAGTCAAACAGAGTTTAAGTGATTTGCTCAAGGTCACACAGCTAATAAATGTTTAAAACTGGGTTTGAATCTGGGTCTATTCTCACTCCACATCCAACAGTCTACTGTACTACCAAGCTGCCTAAGGCCAGAGTAGCAGAATAATTTTGAAATTAACTACAAGCCCCCAAAAGAGAATGGAATGACCATACCAACTCATGAGTGGTTAAAAAATCAGTGCCTGTCATGGAGTCAGTGCTTACTATGTTGACAAAGTAATAAAAAAGTTAAAAGAACTCTTAAAGATTTTTTAAAAGACAATTGAAGATATCTAAGAAATGAAACCATAGAAACCTAGAATCAAATGATACACTGAAAAATAGAATGGAGGAGATATGACTAAAATGCAAAGATAGAACAAGAATTATAAAAGGATATCTAAAAGACAGGAAAATCAGAAGAATGCATGTGAAAAGTCTCTATAACCATAACTAATTGACCTGAAAGATAGGATTCAAAATAACAATCTAAGAAGAAAACTGAGCTCTCAGGGGGGAAAATTTTAAAAATAATCCTGAACTCCATATTTGAAGAAAAACAAAGGAAAATTACCTGGAAATATTAGAAAGAAAGGGCAATGTTCATAGAAATCAAATTATTTTGAACAATTTTATTTCACCCAAAAATGTTATTGTCAATTTCCAGGAATTCCAGGTTAAAGAAAAAAAAAATGTTTCCAGTGGTTAGGAAGAAAGGATTATTATTGAGTGATGAGAAAGCTGAATATAATATATGAAAAAGCAAAGGAATGTAGCCTGTACCCAAGGATATTTTAATTCATAAAATGGATTATTATCCTGTGGTTAGGTAAGAAATGAGAGATAAATATAATTTTTTAGGGTTAAGTATTACCAAAAATTCCTTGGTCAAGAAAATTGAATTTAATCCTATAGGACATAACATGACATTGACAACTTTTGAAATAGTAGTTTCTCACACACACACACACACACACACACACACTGATTTGAGGGGAATTATATGTTTGTTGTGTAGAATGGATTAGAAGGGAAGAAGGGGAGTAGTTAAGAAACTTGTATATTCGAGAATTTGTTATAATAGTTCAGAAGATTTCACAAGATTATAGGATCACAGTTTAGAGCTGGCAGGAACCTTAAAGGCAAACTAGAACTATCTCTTCATTTTACATATGAGAAATCTAAATCCCAAAGAAGTTATAACTTTCCAAAGTGACACAAATTATAAAAAGCCAGACCAGTTTTCAAAACTGGGTTCTCTTGCTCCAAATCTTCCAATATATCATACTAGAGTGGTAACAATAGAATATTTGTGTGAAAGAAAAGTTGTTTTTAAAGGCACAAAAATTTATGTCTAGAGTTATTTACTCCGATTTTTGACAGATTCATTTTTGTCCAGTGAATATCATCTGCAAGTTGAGAGAATAAGTTTTGTTTTTGCTTTTGCTTAGCTGTTGTAAATTCTTCAGTTCAATAAATACAGGGTTTCGTTTTTTTCTTTCATCTAATGCTAGATACTCAACAGATACATCATGCATCTTATTGTAAAAGAATTTACACTTAAATACGGGGTTTCTTTTTCCTTTCATCTAATGCGAGATACTGGACAGATGTATAATGCATCTTATTGTAAAAGAATGTACACTTATGTACTTGAGAAAATGAGCAAGAGAAAGAAAGCAAGCATTTATTAAACACCTATATTGTGCCAGGCATTTGTACTAAACATATAATATATATTATCTCATGTTATCCCTTGATATAGATATTATTTTTATTCTCATTTTACAGCTGAAATAACTGAGGCAGATGGAAAACTCAACCAAGGTCGAAAAGCTAATATGGCTAGCAGAGACTACAGAAAGACCTCAGGTCTTCCCGCTTCCAAGTCTGTTCATCTATCCATTTCACTATCTAGCTGCCTTGAGAAAAAGAATGACTAAATGATCTATAAAGTTCGCTGTAGTTCTAAATACTAGGGACTATTTTCTAGTCTCTCTAAAATTACCCTTGTTTGGATAATAAGTGCAATTGAATTGACTTGAGCTTCCATTTTAGAAGTGCCAGGAACTTCTAAAAAATCATCTGAACTCAATCACAGCACCTTTTCCAAATTAAGACAAGGAGCATATGTTTTTCAAACAAACACTTAACTAGAATTGAAGTTAACACTTTTTGCTCAAATGCTTCAACTTTTTCTATGTAGAAACATTCCTTTGTGTGTATTGTATCATCTTGGATCAATGGAGTACAACAGAAAGGTCTGGATTGAGAATTAGATGACTGACTTCCGTCCGGGGGTGGAGCCCTGGTGGCGGAGATCAGACAGGAGTCTCTTTAACGTCCTCTAGCCTCCCCTCAAACCAACAACATATGAAGCCTCTAGACTGATTTTGAAGCAAAAAAATCCACAATATCTGGAGAACAACACGATTCTAGAAGAAGATACTCTTGAAGAACCTCAAAACAGGTCTGTTTTAATTGGCCAGGGGGGTGGTCTGCTGAACCAAGACTGCAGCGCAGGGAGACCTGGGCAGGGAGCTGGAGCAGGGAGCTGGAACAGGAGTCGGGAAAAGGAGTGGGAGCATTGTGCTTTTCACACACCTGGGAGTCTTCTGCGGGCCTCTTGGACCAATCTGTCCTGATTGTGGGCAGGTGGTTTGGAGGGTCTGCCTTCTGAGGGGGATAGATTGTGAACCACTGAACCCCTGATGAGCATTGGACCTAGCTGCCATTACACAGCACCTTAAAGCAATCAATCAATCAACAGGACTGATCAGCACCAGAAATAATTCAATCGGCAGAACTGCCCAGTTCCTGAAATAACTCAATCAGCAGAACTGCCCCAGGGCAAATTAAAACAGCTGTCCCACCTTTGCCTTAAACAGACCTCACACCTTTAAAAAAAATGAATAAAAAACCAAAAAGAGCTCTCACCATAGACAACTTTTATGGAGAGAGGGAAGAACAGAC
>JAJPUD010002791.1:144028-178236 GCA_023553655.1 Myrmecobius fasciatus
AAAGGGACCCACATGTGCAAAAATGTTTGTGGCAGCCCTTTTTGTAGTGGCAAGAAACTGGAAATTGAAAAGATGCCCATCAATTGGAGAATGGCTGAATAAATTATGGTATATGAATGTTATGGAATATTATTGTTCTGTAAGAAATGACCAACAGGAGGATTTCAGAGAGGACTGGAGAGACTTGCATGAACTGATACTGAGTGAAATCAGCAGAACCAGGAGAACAATATACACAGCAACAAGACTATACGATGATCAATTTTGATGGACATGGTTCTCTTCAACAATGATGTGATTCAAACGAGTTGTTCAGCGATGAAGATAGTCATATACATCTAGAGAGAGGCCTGTGGGAACTGAGTGTGAACCACAACACAGCATTTTAACACTTTCTGTCAATATTTCCATGCATTTTGTTTTCCTTCTTAGGTTGTTTTTTTCTTCTTCTCTTTCTAGATCTGATGTTTCTTGTGCAGTAAGATAACTGTATAGATATGTATACATGTATTGTATTTGTCATATAATTTATCCTATTTAGCATGTATTAGATTACCTGTCATCTAGGGGTGGGGGTGGGGGGAAGGAGGGGAAAAGCTTGGGAAAAAAAAGTTTTTGCAAAGGTCAATGTTGAAAAATCACTCATATGTTTTGTAAATAAAAAGCATTATATATCTATAAAAAAATTTTTAAAAAAAGAGAATTAGATGACTGAAATATAAATCCCCAAGAAGCCACTTGTGACACATGTGATTGGGCAAATCATTTAACCTCTCTGGGCCAAAGATCCCTCCCCCAACAAAAAAATAATAAAACAGATTAGATCAAGGATTTTTATCTTTTTGCCTCATGAATCTATTTGGCAGACTGGCAAAGCCCATAGACCTTCTCAGAATAGGGTTTTTCAATGAATAAAATACATTACAAAGGAAATGAGTTATATTGAAAATTAACTAAATCAAACAAAATATTTTTAAAAATAAAGTCACAGGCCCCAGATTAAAAACTTCTGAACTAGTGATCATTAACTAATTCTAAAACTAGGATCACAATTCTGACAGGATAATCTTCCTAAAACATGGTTTTCTGTTCCAATCATCAGATCAAAAGTGTTCAGTGAGTCCCCATGGCTAAAGGAACAGAATCCAATTGTCTTGGCCTGGCCTTCAAATCCTTCCATATTTTTTCTCTGCTTTAATTTTTACAAGCCAGCTAGGTGGTACAATATAAGAGTGCTGAGTATGTAGTCAAGAAGACCCAAATTCAAATGTGGCCTCAGAATCTTACTAGTCATGTGATCCTAGGCAAATTATTTAACCTCGGTCTGCCTGAGTTTCAAAATCTGTTGAAATAAGCATAATAACAGCACATAGTTACTTGGGTTGATATGAGAATAAAATGATATGTATAAAGTATCTAGCAACATAAATATATATATATAATTTAAATATATGATGTAAATATAAATGTATATATCATATATTTAAATATAGTTATACGTATGTATTTAAATATATAGTTTTGTTATATATACACACATAAATGCTATATAAACATTAGATATCAATTTTAATCTTGGTATCTTCTATACAACTTTACAAATTTGTCTCTTTGGTCAAGGTTCTCCCACTGCACTTTTGCAATCTCATGCTTTTTCCAGATGAAATACATTGACCAGCTTCTTTCTTCATGACTAAGTTTCCTTCTTAATCAAAAACTGGAAAACTATGAAAGCAATTCTTGGAAAATCTCCAGTGCTGGAGTGAGAGAAAATATGTACTCACAGAGATAAACAAATGAGAATAGTCCATTCATTCCACATACCCTCTTAGCTTAGTCTTGCTAAGAAGCAAAAAAGCCATCCAACACAGTTCACTTCCTTAATGAAAAGTTGGTCTTTTTGATTTCCTTCCTCTCCAGTCTCTGGAACAAGAATGTGATAAGTATACACTTATCCTAAGTGTATACTTTGCTCAACATCCCATAGCATCAAACTAATCTTATTTTGCTCCTATGACAGAACCAATATAGGATTCTAGTAGGTCAAAGAGGCTACTTTTTATTTTGAAAGATAAGAAAGCTGTGCTTTGGTCCAAGAAACTAAAGACTGAGTTTTTGTTGTTCTTGTTATTGTTTGGTTTGGTTTCTTTTTTTTTCCTCACATAATATTTTTATTTATAGTAGAGATAGTTTTCAACATTTAAAAATTTTGAGTTTCAATTCTTTTTCTCCCTCCCCAAGATGGCAAGCAATCTGATATAGGTTATATATGTATAATCATATTAGTTATGTTGTAAAAGAAGAATTAGAACAAAAAGGAAAAATTACGAGAAAAAAAGGAGAAAATAGTATGCTTCAATCTGCATTCAGAAGCTATAATTCTTTCAGTGGATAGCATTTAACATCATGGCTATTGCTCCATCACTGTATTGCTAATAAATCTATCAAAGTGGATCATCATATAATGCTGCTGTTATTGTATACAAAGTTCAGATTCTGCTTACTTTACTCAGCATCAGTTCATTTAAGTCTTTCCATGTTTCTCTGAAATTTACCTGCTAATCATTTTTTATAGAACAGTAGTATTCCAATGCATTCATGTATCACAATTTGTCCAATCATTCCCCAACTGGTGGGAATCCCCTTAATTTCCAATTATTTTCCACAACAAAAAGAGCTACTATAAATATTTTTGTACATGTGGGTCCTTTGCCATTTTTTATGATCTCTTTGGGATACAGTCCTACTAGTGGTATTGCTAGATAAAAGAATGTACACAGTTTTATAGTTTTTTTGAGCATAGTTGAAGATAGAGTTATTAACATGACTCCTGGTAGTCTAAGACTTTAAAAAGATCAACCCATGAGTAGTCACTTCTTTTCTGACTTAATGGATATTTGTAAATCATTACACCTTGCCCCTGATGTGTTTCTTTATGGAGATAATGGGGAACTCATCTATCCAAACTATTGTAATGTCCATGTTGAGTATTCTTTCATGGTCTAAGTAAACTTTTCTTTTTTATTCACTGTTAGATTAATCACATTTCCATTCAGTCTGAAACCTGAAACAATTCAGGCCTGGATGATTTATTCTTCCCTTAGCAATAAAAGAAAGCTCCTCTTTACTTAAGGGCTCAGGAATCTATCCAAGTTTATAGAAATCTAAAAGACACTATTGAAAACTCTTTCAGAACATTATCCTTCCAGGCCTCTTTTCTCCCAGTTCCCAATTCTTGAATTTCCATCTCTTTCTGTCCACTTCTTCCCTTCTCAGGCACCATGGATCAATACCAGATTTGAGTCCTGGGAATTTCTTTCAATGAGGCATTACTCTCCATAATGAGTCAAGTCAAACATAGCCAATGAGCTAATTTATTTTGCTTAGATATACTTTTTGTTACTAGCAAATTTACTGTGTCAAAAAATTGGCATCCATGTTAAAAGGAGGTATACATATATATACCTTAGGCTGGACCTGTAATTTCATTGATTTCATCAACCAATGTATGAACACTTGTTCTGCAATTCATTTTCTTACAGAGTTGCATGGGGCATTGAGAAGTTAACTGACTTGTCAGAACCATGCTACTAGTCAGTGTCAAAGGCAGGACTCAAACACTAATAACCCTTCCTAATTATAGGATAGGTTCTCTATCCCTTATATCATATTCCCTTTGACGCATATAATGAAGATTTCTTTAATTAATTCAGGACTGGAGCTAAAATAGTTAAAAATTAGGAAAATAGTGGATAAAGAAGAAATTTAAAAAGTTCTTTGTTAAATGTAATATTGGTGAAACAACATGGTATAGTGACAAGAACAATGCACTTGGCATTCAAATCCTGATTTAGCTAACCATTTCCTGGGTAACCTGCGATGTCACTTCACCTTACTGAGATTCAGTTTGTTCATCTGTTAAAAATGAATGGTTTTGAATGGGACTGATTGGATGAAGTTTTCTCAGTTTATGAGACTAGGCCTAAGTCACATGATCCTTATTTCCAGAGCCTGGATATCAGGCTTTGGACCCTGGGTTCAAAAAGGACCCTGGGAAGTCACATGATCTCTAAAAGGTCAGACCTCAAGTTATAGGAAGTTACAGGAAGCGGCATGACCTGTGACAAGCAGATAACATTGATGACCATTGGTTAAGGATGGTTACCTCCTTTTAGTCTATTCAATGAAAAGGCTTGGGTCTTTTGCTTTTTAAACCAGAAACTGGTTGATTCCACAAGCACATGGTGGGAGCTGGGCTGGCTCCCAGTTGTGTCTGGGCTTCTCCTTACAGGGACTAAATAAATGTTTTCTCTAGGTATCTTAAAATGTTTCTGATTAGTTAATTTGGGAAAGGGGGTCTAGCACCCATCCTACACTGTTTGGACTGGACTAGATGAGATTCCTTTCAGCTCTGAGTGCTATGAAAATAACAAATTAAATAGTTGAGTATTATTTTGTGGAGCTACTTTGAATATAATTTCAGAAAGTTGTGATTAAGTCAATGTTCAAGGTTATTAAACACTGAGAAAACTCTTCAATTTGTTCAGAGTAGAATAAAGGTTTTTAAAAGCAACCAATTATGTGTTTGTGGTGGAATATTATTATTTTATGAAAAATGATAAGCACAATGCTCTCAGAAAAAAAGCTGGAAGGTCTTTCATGAACTCAAGCAAAGTGAAATGTACTATACACAAAGTAATAGTAATATTCTGGGATGAAGAGCTATAAATGACTTTGCTATTCTCAGCAGTACAATGATCCATGACTATTCTGAAGGACTTGTGATGAAAGAGAAGGAACTGGTTTTATCTGAATAAAGACTGAAGCATATTTTCTCTCTGTCTCTCTGTCTCTGTCTCTATCTCTGTGTTTGTGTATCTCTGTTTCTGTCTCTTTCTGTCTGTATCTCTCTGTCTCTCTTTCTGTTTCTGTCTGTCTGTCTCTCCTCTCTATTTTCTTGAAGGTTTTTTTTTTTTCATTAGGGTGAGAGATCTGTTTTCTTTCATAAGATTTCTATGGAAATGCTTGACATAAATTCACATGGTGATTTCTTAATGGGGGTAGGGAATAAGGGAGAGAACCTGGAACTCAAAAGCTTTAAAACAAATGTAAAAAACAAAAAACAATCAAAAAAACAAAAAAACACAATTGTTTTAAATGTAACTGGGAAAAATAGTAAAAAATAAAATTATAAAATAAACAATAAAAAATAATTTTTAAAACCAAGCAGCTTCAACTATTTGAATAGCTGGGAATTTGGAGACTTCAATTATGTGGATAATTAATCCATTCACCTCTGTAGAATCACAATATCTTAGAACTGGAAAGAACCTTAGAGATGATCTAATTCATTTCTTCCTTAAAGAGTAAAATTTTTCTTTTTACTCCACATAAAAGATGGAATCATTTCAACAGATAGTTTTAGCAGTAATATTTAATTTGAATTAAATTTAATTCACATTTTTAAAGTACTAGGAAATAGAAGAAAAATAAGGCTATGAATTTTGACTTCCCTTTCCTTCTGAAGAAATTATATGTGAGAAATTTTGCTATTCATTTCAGTGACTCTATAGTGTAATAAAAACTATATCTCAACTAAATGCAAATTGCAAAACATTTTGTTACTCTGTTTAAAAAAAAGCAGATGAAAAGACCTAGTGTCTTAGAGTTGGGAGATTCAGAGATTACTTAGTCCAACTTTGCTGCTAAAGTACAAATACCCACTGGAAATTTTCTCTATCCCTGAATGATGTTCATTTGTCCTTCTACTCTTTGACAAAAAAAGATTTCTGTTTCACAAACTACCCCATTCCTTTTAAAAGAGAACAATTATAATTGTTAGAAACTTCCTTCTATTAAATCAAAATCTGTATATAACTGCTGCCCATTCCATGATCGTGTTATACATTCCAGTGTAGTGAACTAAAACAAAACCCACATATCCTTCAGGGACTTGAATATCCTTTGTCAAAATGATTTCACCTTTTATATGGAATGATAACCTGTTTGTCACTTCCCCATCCCTTTCTTCTCTTCTTGGGGTTAAGCCATCTGTGATTAATAGAGCTAAGAACTACCTTGAAACTCATGCAATTACTATAGTCCTTTCAAACAAGTGAAAAATTAGTGAAAAACTGATTGGTTTTCCCTACCTAAGGTTTTCTATAATGCTTTGTAATTATGCCTTGGGGTAGCTTCTCAATATTGAGGGCAGACTCCATGCTAAGTCAGTTTTTCTGATGACTTTTCTCCATCTTAGACCATTTTTATATTTGCCTCATTTTTAAAGAAGGCTCCTAGGATTTTTCTTCTTGAAATTTAAGACATGACATAAACGTTCTGTCTTTATCCTGATCCTTTCCCACTTTTTACCCATATTCTGAAATGTGAAATCAATTCATTAAATCATGAAGTATATCTTTCTTGGTGTTTTTACTGGGGAGGGAGGGCTCTCATGAAAACCCAATTAGCTTGAAACTATGCTCAAAAAGTTATCAAACTGTGCATACCCTTTGACCCAGCAGTGTTTCTATTGGGCTTATATCCCAAAGAGATCTTAAAGGAAGGAAAGGGACCCACATGTGCAAGAATGTTTGTGGCAGCCCTTTTTTGTAGTGGCTAGAAACTGGAAACTGGATAGATGCCCATCAATTGGAGAATGGCTAAATATATTATGGTATATGAATGTTATGGAATATTATTGTTCTGTAAGAAACAACCAGCAGGATGAGACTTGCATGAGCTGATGCTGAGGGAAATGAGCAGAACCAGGAGATCATTATATACAGCAACAACAACACTATATGATGATCCATTCTGATGGACATGGCTCTCTTCAACAATGAAATGTTTCAAACCAGTTCCAATTGTTCAGTGAAGAAAGCCATATACACCAAGAGAGACGGATATGAAATGTGGATCACAACATATTTCATGCTCTCTATTGATGTTTGCTTGCATTGGGTTTCCTTTCTCAGATTTTTTTTTCTTACAGATACGATTTTTCCTGCACAGCAAGATAAGTGTGGAAATATGTATACATATATTTGACTTGTCAAGTATTTTAACATAATTAACATGTAATGGACTTCCTGCCATCTAGGGGAGGGGAGGGGCCTGGGGGGGGGAATTTGTTATGGAAAGCTTTGTAAGGATCAATGTTGAAGAACTACCCATACATATGTTTTGCAAATAAAAAGCTTTAATATAAAAAAAATCAATTAGCTAGATTTATTCTTAGCATCTCATTTCAAATCATATTCCAAAGCTTACAAAACATGAATTCAGAATTCCAATAAGATGCTCTTATTGACTATAAATCTTCCTGTGAAAGGTAATGGTGGTCATAAAGCCATGTTCACTGTTGATTTGAACCTGTTCTTTCTAATCCCTTCCCCAAATCAATAATGATCTGTATGATGACTGTGTATTTGTTTTTTGTTTGTTTTTTTTTTTCATTTTGAGTTAATGACTCACTGACCTTTGAAGACTGTTAGTTGCATGTCTATTTTATAAAAGTTTTTTTTCTTTACTGACTTTCTTATTAGTAGTATTTCATTTTAAGGAGTATTAGATATTATATATAGATGTTCATATTAGAATGAAGGTAGGGATAGGAGCATGATAAAATCAGAATGAAGCCCAGAGAATAATGAACATATAACTGATCCAGGTATTTTCCTTTAAATGGAGATTTTTGCAAGGAATTGACTAATTGGTTTAAGGGTTTCTAGTGGTAAAGTATACTTCTATTGTGAAAAGGCCAGGATGACAGATATTCAAATCTTAACTCTTTTTTTATACTCTCTGTATAAGACTGAACTTCTTACTACTTCAGGTGATTCATCGATGCTATAAATTCTAATACAATTGCTGATCTGTTTTAGTAAAGATAATTTCACCCCTGGCAAATCACTACTGGATTTATTATCTAAAAGTTACACAGATAACAAGAACTTCCTGATTTGTTTTAATTTTTTGTAGTCATTCCAATCATCTCTTTCTCTTTGTGATCCTATTTTAGGTTTCTTAGTGAAGATACTGGAGTGGTTTGCCATTTCCTTCTCCAGTTCTTTTCATAGATGAGGATACAGAGGTAAATGGGTTTAAATGAGTTGCCCAGATCACAGAGCTAGCGTGTGTCTGAGGCCAGATTTGAAATTAGGAAAATATCATTCTCAGGAAACTAGGTGGCCCATTGGATGGATAGAGTGAACACAGAGTCTAGGGTCAAGAAGACCTAAGTTCAAGCTGGCCTCAAATACTTTCTAGCTCTGTGGCCCTGAGAAAAGCACTTAACTCCATTTGCCTCAAGTTTCCTTATCTATAAAATGAGCTGGAAAACGAAATGGCAAACCCCTCAAGTAGCTTTTCTAAGAAAACTTGAAATGGCATCACAGAGTTAAACACTGCTGAAATGACTAAACACACACACACACACACACACATATATATATATGTATATATATATATATATATATATATATATATATAGACACATCCACATATACAATATGGCTTCCTACCTCCAGATTTGGCACTCTATTCACTCCACTAGCTATTTGTCCAAATTTTATATTTATTTATCTTCATATATTCCCTCCTTTCTCCCAGCTTATAGAATTTAAGCTATTGAAGGAATGTAACTATTCATAATGGTTTGATTTGCTTTGCATTTTTAATAACGATCACCTTGGCATATAATAAGTATTTAACAAATTCTTATTGAAATATCTTGAATCAAATTAGGAAGCATCCTGGTACAGTGGAAAGAACAATGGAGTCAGAGAATTCAGGTTCAAAATCTACCTCTACCACATCTTATTCATGTAAATTTGATATAATTCACTTAACCTCTCTAGAGATCATCTTTATCATTCTTCATAAAAAGGAGTCTAGACTATATGGCCTCTGAGGTCCTTTCCAGCTCTAGATATATGATCCCAAAAATTTCAATAACTATAATAATAGCTGTGAATTTTGTTTATTCTTCTGTAAGACTGTGAAGTCTTCATCTCTATTTTAGGCTCTAATTCAAATGAAATATTACTAGTAAAATATTGATTTTAACTTTAATTAAAATTTAATTTTAATTAAATATTGATTTGCACTTAAGATAGAAAATTTCTTTAAAGAAATTTACACCTGAAGTTCATGATATTGGGGAAATCCCTTGAGCAGAGAAAAAGAACAACGCTGAAGCATAGAACTGGAGGATTTACTTGATAGTATAATGTTTATGTGTCATATGGCATAATTGGAAAACAACAATAATACTCTATTTGGAAAAAAGGTAATTTAAGTTTGAATGGTAGTTCTTCTACTTACTGTGTGACTTTGAACAAGTTCCTTCACATCATCTTGCCTCAGATTCCTTCTCTTCCATGGGACTGGAAAAAGAACAAATATAATCCCTGTTTTCAGAAGAAAAAAGAACAAGAACAGGGAGGAGAAGAAAGGAAAGGAGGAAGAAGAGAAGAAAAACAAGGACAAGAAGAAGGAAAAAAAAGAACAAGAATGAAAAAAAAGACTACAAAGAATGAGAATGAGAACAAAAATGAGAATGACAAGAACAAGAATAAGAAAAATGGGAATGAGAAAATGAACAAGAGCAAGAAGAATGAGAACAAGAATGAGAATGAGAAAAAGAACAAGGAGAAAAAGAACAGAATGAGAACAAGAACGAGAGAAAAAAGAATTGAGAAAAAAGAATGAGAATGAGAAAAAACAGGAGCAAGAATGAGAACAAGAACAAAAATGAGAATTAAAAAAGAACAAGAAAGAGAATGGAACAAAAAGAGCAAGAGTAAGGAAAATAGTTATTGAAATCTTTACATTTTAAGCCGCAGTAAAATTGATTTTGTTTCTTGGCAAAATTCTAGAATGCATCATTTTATAAAGAGTATTTTTTTCATTCTCTACTATTTTTTTCTCTTGCTAGTTTCCTAATTACTAGTAATTTATTAATTTTCAACGTCTTCAGGATATAAACTCTGAGAAGTGCCCCACATGAGGATAAACACAGTGAATATTGTTAAACAGAAAAGCTGGAAGAATTTTAACTGAATACTAATTGAACAAAAAGTTTCAGCTATTTTTTCCATAAAAAAAGAAAAAAAAAGAGGAGAGAAAGGGACTTATGATAGAATAAGGAAAGACACAATCTGCTAAGACACTCAACCTTTGCCAAATGTAACAAAATAAAAACAGGTCACCTATAATATGATACTTCCTGTTTTCCAAGCCCTCTCCCTGTCACTCCCCAATATTATCACTTCAGTTATTTAACAGTTTGTCAGACTTGTCAACAGATAATCACACAGACCTTCTTTTCCATTCAATCTTTGTTGTAGGGATGATATAGATTAATGTGGGCTCAGTAAACAAGGTAGCTAAGATTGTAAGATGAAATATGTTAAACAGTCTGCAAAATTTCTAAACTATATTAAAATATCATTTAGAAATATTGAATAAATTAATTGAATATTTTTTTTAAAAAACATAGTTTATGTTAATATGTGATTTTCTAAAATCGATGTATGACCCATAAAGACCTTATGTACGGTTTAGTGATCCCATTTCTGTTTGAGTTTGACATCACCATGTAAGACCAGCAGTGAAATCAAACAATTGACATGTTGATGAAGAAACTTTTGGGTTTGTTCTCTTCAGTTTTTAACTCACTTACTACCCTATTGTATTCAGTCATTCAGCATGTGTTGCCCTCTGACTTCTTGGGTGTGCAAGGTTCTGCTAAACTTCATCACCACCATCATCAGAGCCACTGAACATGAGCTAATAAACCACAATATCACTAAGATCCAACCCCCCTCTAATATATATATATGTATATATACACATATATATGTATATATAAATAACATATATACATATGTGTGTATACATGTATATATACATATATGTGTATGTATGTATATACACACATGTGTGTGTGTGTGTAAAAGACATGGGCAGTGAGCATCCAGAAAAGGAAGTGATGTTCATAAAGAGCCTGTATGACTTCATCAAAAATAAGTCATGCCAGGATAACCGCATTTCACTTTAGATGGAAGTTTTAAACTAGTAGAACAGGAGAATGCTATATAAATATAACTTACATGGAGATAGGTAAAACATTTGATTATAAACATCTCATGCTATTCTTGAGGACATCATAAAAATATATGGACTGGGGGGCAGCTAGTCGATGTAGTAGATAGAGCACCAGCCCTGAAGTCAGGAGATACTGAGTTCAAATCTGGCCTCAGACACTTAACAATTCCTAGTTGTGTGACCCTGGGCAAGTCACTTAACTCCAATTGCCTCAGCAAAGAACAATGTGGTCCAAAGTCATTTGGCAGGAAGTTTCCAGGGATGTTCCTGAGAAATCTATCTTAAAGCCTGTGCTATTTAATATTTTCACTGATGCCTTGAACAAAGGCTCAGGCAATATCTCTACAATTTGTAGATCATACAAAGCTAGGAATCATTGGTAATGTATGAGATTTAAATCAATATTGAAAAAGATCCCAGCAGACTTGAATGTTGTACTAAATTTAATTCAATAAAATTTAGTAAGGTTAAATACTATGTCCTGTATTTGAGTTCATAAGTACAAGATAGAGAGTCATGACTGAACAATAATTTTAAGTAAAGAAAAAGATCTGGGATCTTAGTGCATTATAAACTCAAGATGACTACTGGTAATGATATTTGTTAGCAGCAAAAAAAAAAAGTTAATGTATTCTTAGAATGCATTAAAGTAGACCTAACTTCCAAAAATGTGAGAGACCTTCTATATTTAAAGACAAAGTATATATGTAAGTGCACTAGCATATGTGTTTCTCTACCTTTCTCTGTGTATGACTTGGGGGGGGGGTACACCTTAGGTTTTGTGCTCACTTATCATTGCCAAATTTTAGGAAACCTACTGAATAGTTAGAGAATAAGCAAAGGAGGGCAAGGGACTCAAGTTCGTATTATACAAAGATTGATTGGTGTGATATAGATAAAAGAATGCTTGGTTTAGAATCAGATGCTGTTCAATCTTTCCATTGTATCCAACTCTTCCTGACTCCATGGGCACCAATACTGTTCATGGGGTTTTCTTGGCAAAGATTCTGAGTGGTTTGCCATTTCCTTCTCCAGTGGATTAAGGCAATGAGAATTGTGATTTTCCTAGAATCACAAATCTAGTGTGTGTCTTGAGGTCAAATTTGAACTCAGGTCTTTCTGACCCCAAGCCCAGGGTTAAATCCACTGAGGCATCTAGCTGCCTCTTTAGATTTAGATGTTGTTCAGTCATTTTCAGTTATGCCTGACTCTGTAATACCATTTGGGATTTTCTCAGTGAGGATGCTGGAGTGGGTTTCTATTTCTTTCTCCAGCTCATTTTACAAATGGGGAAACTGAGGCAAGTGGGTTAAGTTATTTGCTCAGGGTCTCATAGCTAGTATCTGAAACTAAATTTGAATTCAGGCAGATGAGTCTTCCTGACTCCAGGTCCAGTGCTCTATCCATTGTGCTGCATAGCTACTCTGGAATTAGATGACGGATTCAAATCGCACTTTTGACACTTACTACCCATATGACTTTGGGCAAATCATAGAACTTCTTTGTCTGTATTCCCTCTTCGGTAAAATAGGGGGCATCACATTGAATTATAGGGTCCCTTATAATTTTATGAACTAAAAATATTTAGTTTATAGTAGAGAAAATACATTATATAGGGAGGAAAAACACACTAGCAATGGTCAATATTTCAAAAGTGAAAACATTAAGCTTTTTTTCTGTTGGGTATATTAACAAAGATTGGAAGTTGATAGGAGAGAAATCAATCAATCAATCAATCAATTAACACTTACTTTGTGTCAAGCAATATGTGAAGTCCTGGGATTTAGGTTTAATTTTAGGAAAAGGACACATGTAATTAACAATTATCAAAAAGTGTAATGGGCTATTCTGGGCAATAGTAAGTCTCATCCCACTCCTTTGCCCTAGTAAAGGTCTTTAAAGAAAGGATGGATGACTACTTGGTGGTTTTGGTATGGTGACTACTGAGATCTCTTCCAGCTGTGAAGAGTGTGTTGGACTAACACTTATATAACACTTCCTTTGTGCAAGGCATTATGCTGTGTTTTAAAATTATCTCATTTTATCCTCACAATAACCTATAAGATAGGTGCCATTATTATTCCCATTTTACAGATGATAAAATTGAAATTGACATGTTAATTACCTTTGTGTCAGGATTTCTCCTTCCTCTCTTTTTGATTCCTCTTCTCTCTGCAAACTTGGATTTCCATTTCCATTCACATCTCTCACCTCACCTAGCTTCCAACCGATTCTATTTTGACTCTGGCAAGAAAAGACAGTGAAAAACTTTCCAGCACTTAGGTGTGGAGATAGAGCCAAAGAATTTCATGTTGTCTGTAATATCAGCAGCTCTATGACAAAGGAAATATTCATTGACTCAAGGAGATACATTGTTACTCTGAACCAAGGCCGAGTAAGCACTCCAGCTATGACCATTTTTTTTTATTTTAACCTTACACAAGCAAAGTAGAAAGACCAGAACAATTTCCTAGATAATTTAGCCTTCCACACTCCCAAATTAACTACTTCAAACATATAGATAATTGCCTTAATCTTCTGTTTCACTTTGCCACAGTTGGAGATTTTCTAAAGATTTTTTTTAATTAATATGTAAATATCACTTCATTTCATACTCTTCTTTGACCTAGAGGAAGTTTCAAAGAATGAGGTGAAAAGAAAAATTAAACTGTTAATAATGCATTGCTTCCTATTGTCTCAGTTATGAGATCCAGGGTTTCTTCTTATAAAATTATAGCACATAAACTCTGGTTTGCAGTAGAGGGAAGTAAGCCCAGCAATGAATGATATGTAAGAAGTACAACCTAAAAGGTATGATGTGTAGTATTTGTCTCAATGCTGATAATGTCAGTGATTTATTTTGGAGCACAATCATTGACTTCTGTGCTCTTTCTTTTTAATCAATTCATTCATTGCAATTTAATTCTCGGTGTCAGCTTCATAAATGCTGATTATTAAATGTTTTCCTAAAATAAGTTACCATATGAACTTGAGGGCTCACATCTGGCTTCCTCTGATCAAGGTTCAGTAGAAGTCTAGAATAAAGAGACCGCCTATATCACAATCATAAAAATTCATTTGCTGAGCATCTTTTGACTGTAGAGCACAGTGGTAGGCTCTAAAAATGCAAAGATGTAACAGTCCCCATGGGGCAGGCAAGAAAAATGCAAATAATAATTATAATGATGTAAGAGCAAAATGTTAAATACCAAATTATATTAGTACCATCAATAGGTTCTATACAAGTTCAGATGAGTCCAATTCAGATCAACCATTTGTTTAGTGACTTCTGTTTAGGAGATTAAGTATAGATAAGAACAAATTATAGATCAAGTATGCCCCTGTCTTCATATAATTTATAATAAATAATATAATAATATAACATAAATATGTATAATTTTTAAAAGAACAGTTTAACATGCAAAATCTGAGAAGAGGAAAGTTGTTGTTACCTGAAGAATCAGGAAATCTTCCTGTAAGAGGTGCCATTTGAGTTGAACTTAAAGAAAAGGGTAAAAACTCAACAAATTGAAGAAGTGCCCCAGAGGAGGGAATCTATATAAGTAGCCTTTGCATTTAGGGGCATTTAGGGGAAAACTTTATGCGGGAGATAACAGCTAAACTCATCCTAAAAGGTTTAATAGGACTTTAATGAAGTAGGGAGCAGGCAATTGAAACAAGGGAAGAACAGGAACAGAAGTGGTAGGGATATCTGTAATCTATCTAGAAAACCGTAAGAAGAGCAGCTTGATAGCTTGACAATCCAATGATGAATTTGTAATATGTTTTGTGAGCAGTGAAGCATCATGGAAGGTAAGAGGAGGAGTAAGATAATAGTAGTATGATGTGTACAAAATTACATTCATTTCTTCAAAAACTGTTTACAAATGTCTATAGAGCATTCCATATGTGATAATACCAAGTATGGATATGATATGGATATGATATAATCTTCCCTTGTGTAGTTTACAGAACAGTGTGAGAGCTCTAATCCATAACATTTTGTAACAAATGTAGTTACTTATAAATCAAAGGGTTTTTTTATATTATAGGAGAAAAAAGTATGGGGAGGGGTGTGAAGATATTTTACTACTGGGAGGAGGAAGAAAATATTTCCCCATTCTTCCAGCCCATAGGCTATCTTCAGACATAAGGTTAGACTCTGCCTCACTTCTGAAGGAGAGCTCTTCATATTGTTACTTTCTTGAAGGTTCAATTATTCCCAAATCTCAAGGAATTGAGACCTGCAAGGTTGGGGACCTGCAAGCTTTTGTTGCTCCCCAAAATCATCTGATCCAAGGAAAATTCTGATTGCTGTCCCCCTGATTTGAGTTCTATAAGCTCCGGACCTGGGTTTGGATCTGAGGGAAAGTAGTCTGTTGCTCTTTTGTGTCTTAATTCAGGTAACTGGAAATTTCTGTTAATTTAGAGTGACAAAATTGAGGCTTCCCTTTGATCTGGGATCCCTAGCATGGTTATTATTCCTCTTTAGGCTGGACCAGACACTAAAACTGAGCCAAACTGCTGCTGCTGAGACTGGCTTCTAAAATTCCTTCCTTTTCCATCCACCTAAACAGGGCCTCTTTCCTTTGGAATGTCATTTCCCCATGCAAGTAGTTCCTTTTCTCAGTCTGTATAGAATCCATGTCCTTAAATTAGTAGAAGGCAAAAAAAAGCTGTCAGCTTGCACCTGTCCACATCAAGGTGACTGATTTGACTCTGATGGTTCCTCTAAGCTTCTGGAACTTCCCTTTGATCTGTTACATAATCTTTTCTTGGGTCCTGGAGTACTCTACATAAGGAGCTTCCTAGCCCTACTGAACCCCAATGTCTTCAGTCCTCCAAGTCTTTCTCCCTATGCCAAGCTAGACTGGACAAATGACTCACTGATTTTTTTCTAGATTTTCCCATCAGGAGGGAAGCTCACTGTCCTGCTTCCTACAACTCTGCCATTTTGGGTCTACCTCTCTTCCTGTTCCCTTCTAAATTATTTACTTTTAAGATTTTTAAAAATCTTCTGCTCATTAAATACCCATTCTCTAATACAATTTTTATTTTTTTATTTATTTTGCTTAAAGAAATAGGATAAGAAAAAAGAAAAATAGAAAAAGAAAATATAGATTTTGGAGGGTGCTATACCCTTCATGGTATTTAGTGTTGCCTATTTAACCCATTCCTAATGTGAGTAGATTTTCAGAACTATGAACCCTCCTCCCTCTTCTACTGCCTCTGTTTCATACAACTTTTAGGAAAGCTATTAATCTCGAAACCATGGAGACTTGAGTTCAAGTGCCATTTTCAGTATTTACTAGAGAAGTGGTCACTTAATCTCTCTACATTTCAATAGTTTTAGTGGTAAAAATGGGGTTGATAACTATTTTATTGTTTATCTTACAAAGTTACAACAAAAGTCAATGAAAGATTTTTAGGACTTTTTATCAACCAAACCCAAACTTGACAAAAAGTTTAACACATAAAAGTCAATATTAAATATCAATTTCAAGGACCTCAACATGGATAAATTGCTTATTTTTTGCTTTAATATGAGAAATGTATACCATATGTTTAAGATTCACATCAACAATAGAGTAGTTCAAAAGAAAGATTGACAGAATTAAGGTAAAAATAGTAATTATGTTATACAAATGAAGTGCAGAAGAAGAATAGACAAAAGGCTTTATAGAAGGGGATGGAGAGCTTGTAGTTCTGAAAATCTATGCACATCAGGAATGGATTTAATAGCCAACACTATATATATATGTGTGTGTGTGTGTGTGTATACATATATATGTATATATATATGTGTGTGTGTGTATACACATATTATATATATATATATATATATATCATGAAGGGTATAGCACTCTACAAAATCTATAAAGAAATAAGAGGAGAGGGATGGGCTGGTGGGGAAGCAAAGATTAGGGAAGAAGACAAAGGAAAGATCTTTGGGTGAGGAGAGGTTAAGTAATAGCAAGGCAAATTAAGAAGCAGAATTAAAGCAAAGAGTCAGCAGGCATAGGAAAGATATGTATGTGTGTATGTGGGGGAGATGTATGTATGTGTATGTATGTATCTACAAATGTATACATAAATATATCTTTTCTTAACTATAGTTTTTTGGGTATGTTGGAGGGGATAAAAAGGGGGAAAGAATAAAGTAAATAAAATGTGCAACAGAGAACAAAAGAATAATTTATGAGGGAGTAAATAAAAGCTGAACACCCCAAAATTTAATTTCTTATATATACTTTCTTGATCTGGTAATTTGTTGTTTTATATTTTGAATCCTTCCTGATGTCCTGATAGGCATGTGACAATGTTCTCTTTTGTTTTGTTTTATTTTGTCTTGTATTCCTTTTCTGGTTTTTTTTGTTTGTTTGTTTGTTTCTTATACTATTTTTTAAAAAATAAAATAAATTTTAAAATAAAATGAAATAATGAAGTTATAAAACAAATGCATTAGAGAGATATAAATGCAACAAATACATGAACTGTTCATTTTATTTTTCTTTGGTGTTCATTCGTTTCTGCTAAAAGACTTTTTTGTACTAATCTAATCTAATTCCAGACATTAATAAGTATAATCATGACAGATAGTTATTAGGCCTTCTCTGATTGTAGCTGTCCCCTTACCTGAAAATTTTTCATTTTCTATTTGTATCTTACTTGTATACCCAGTTTAGCAACAAAACTGTTTTAAGTGTTGTCCTTCCTAAAGGCCACAAATATACAAAATGACTCCTCAATTTTCCTTATATTTTTATGATCCTTTAGTTCAATCCTTTAGTTGAAATTAATTATCTTTTCTGCATTATTGTAGGCACTTAAAACCTGAATAACAAAAGTCTATAGTGAGAGGTGATATTCTAATGCAATAACTAAATATTTTCATTTAAGGCAAAGGTTATAGGAATTGATTAGAAATGTTATCTACAGACATATTAAGTAGACAATAACTGGTTGCCAATCTAGGCTATGGTTCGCCAAGTACCCTACTTAATAACCTAATTTGTTCAGCAATAAAGTAAATTCAGTTTCTCAACATTACCGGGAACTTATAATTTAATTTACCAGTAATGATTTTTTTTCTTTATGTGATTTCAGTCTCTTCTTTCAGTTTTAGATATCTCATATTGTCTGGAATGCAAAGCTTCATTCAATGATTGCTGCCCTTGTATGGGTCATTAGGATTTGATATCTGCTCACTTTCTGAAAAGAGATGATGACAATGATTTGTACTAACAAAGCTGTCATTCTCTAGCCATTTAGCATTTGAATCATGTCACACAGTTTTTTTTTTCTCATTTTGAGAATGTCCATTGTTTGTTTCTAATTTCTACCAATGTTTTCTAAGAATTGTATCTTATTTATTAAAAAAAATGGAATGAGATCTGAGTCTGGAGAAGGTGGATTATTCTATAAAAAGACATATAAGAGTAACATTAAGGGCCTGAATATGGGTGGCATGTGGTAAACTATTAAATATCCTAAATGATTTTGCCTTCACAGTTAACTTCAGGAGTGTCTAGGCAATAATTTTCTTTAATCTTTTTCTTCTTTCCCCCTTGATCCTTACTGATTCTCAGTATTCGCACTCAGGAATGAGTATTCACTCATTAAAAAATTCAACAAAAATGTATTAAGCATTGATTGTGTTGGAAGTCAAGTAGTATTGGCACTCAATAGAGTTCTGGGCTTAGAATCAGAAAAACTGATTTTCATGAATTCAAACTGTTCTCAGACATCTACTAATTGTGAGATCCTGAGCAAGTCATTTCTCATCTATAAAATGACCTGGAGAAACAAATGTCAAACTACTCCAGTATCTTTACCAAGAAAATCCCATAATGGAATCACAAAATGTTGTACACACTGAAAATAATGGAAAAAATTCAGGATTTAAAGTCAGGAAGAGCTAAGTTCAAAATCTTCCACTAACCATTTACTCTAGCTCTGTGATGAGAAATCATTATTTCTCCTCTCTTTATCTTGTTTCCTTATTCATAAAAATGCAACTAACGCTAGCTGCAGATGCAGCACATTTCATCCTTCACAGGCTAGTTATAAAACTCCTTAGATGAGTATTTTTTTTAAAATGAAGCACTTTACAACTTCTAATTTCTCTTTACACATCAGTTCGAATTGAGGAAAAATAACCTTGAGATGGCTAGATGCCTATCTTTAAGAAGCTTGAAGGGGAATAAAATGCTAACAGAAAAATATAATGCATGTGGCTTTGTCTGAAGACATAAATGAAGGAATAGTACTTATATATGTGTTTATTTTTCTCTGAGGTACAGTGTCACCAAATGATCTTCAGAACAACAATTTTAGCAAAAAAAAAAAAATAGGATTAATTAAATTAAACCCAAAGTTCTAATCCATTTCCTTTTTCTGACACCAGTAATCAATTGTCCGGATGTTAACAAGTAGACTGAATAGAATACGTTATTAAACAACTTATCTTTGCATTTATCATCTATATATACACGTATATATATATAGTATACATATATATATTTGTATATGTATATGACATTTTCCTCTCTTTCCTGATAGTTATCCTGTGATAAGAATTAATCCACATCACTGTCTGCATAGACATTTAATAAATTCTGTTAAAAAGATTAATTCTGCTAACAAGGTAAAAGCTTTTGAAATCCAAGAATCTTCCTCTTTCTGAATTTTACTATTATGTCAAGGCTAATTCCACACCGCTCCCCCCTACTATTATGTGTGCCACTCAATTGTCATGCTTAAAGTACTTGATTTAACCACATGGCTTTTTGCAAAGCAGAAATTAGCACATTCTTCTTTCTAACATAGTTTGCAACCTTTTAAGCTTTCAATACACCCAATTCTGAGATGATAGTTCATATTTCCATTTTACTGCTCTCGTTAAAAATGAAATCCAGCTTTTAAAATGAACCTAATCCGTCCTCTATATTGAAGTTAAGAATTGAAATCTTACTTTATTCTCTGGATAACATGAATCAGATAATACAATACATCGCTGCCTTATGAATGATTTAATTAAATTTATTCAATAATAAGAAATAATAGGATCTACCAAACCAATATTCACAAATTACAAAGATTTCTACTGTGGTTGTGTCAGTAAGACTATGATTTTCACATGTCAATCTACATTTAAATTTGTTCTCTAAGTTTCATTATCATTTCTAATCAGAAATAAATATATTTTGAATTTGTAGATTAACAAAACATTTCATAGTTCTCCAAACATCTGTGCATAGCAAAATATGTCTTGACAGGCTACAAAAGCAAATAAATGCAATAAATTGACATTACTACATTTTTATCTATATCATCTTAAAACTCAGGTTTCAAAACTTCTAAATTACCCATGGCTCGTTCCCTTTCTTCAAAGGCCTCCACATTCTTACATATAAACTTCTCAATTTGTTCACTTCCTGATAAAGTAAATGGAATTTTTCACAAGTATGTTTGTTATCAATGAATGATTTTGGGCTGTAATTTCAAACTTTGCAAATTGGAAAGTGCAAGACTCATTCCTATATGATTAAAATGAACAAATACTTCACAATCTGGACTTTCTTCATAAAGATATTGGTTATATGTGCACCAAAGTTATAAAATGAACTGCAAACAACTGCTTATTCTTTACATTTTATATTCCTGCAAAATAAAAAGCCTCAGTTAAACTTGCCTGACCAGAATCTAGATTTGTGATGATTCAGTTGACTGTTGGTCTTTCCAGCATTTACTAAAAGACCTATATGGAAAATAAATCGCTCAGCAATGAAAATACATCACATAAAACCTCAGATCTCTTTTTGGTGGGAACTTCATAAATTTCAAAACTATTCCCAGTGGCCTCATGCATGTTTCAGAAATGGATCCTAGTAACAAATAAATAGGTTAAGAGCAAATATCCTTTAAGGGAAAGTCTCCATATATTTCTAGCGAATATGTGCATGAAAAGTAATGTACTAAGAATGTCCCATAAGTGGAAAAATGCATACACTTATCCTTTCAATAGCAGAATGCAATATTTATCAGTGAAATTTTGCAGGACTTAAGTTGATTTCTTTTAAGAGTTTACTTTCTCTCTGTGTCTCTGTCTCTTTCCCTCTCTCTCTGTCTCTTTCTATCTCTCTCTGTCTCTCTCTGTCTCTGTATCTCTCTCTCCCCCTACTCTCTTTTTCTCTGTCTGTGTGTGTGTGTTTATCTCTGTGTCTCAGTCTCTTTCCCTGCCTCTCTTGTGAGATACACACACACACACACACACACACACACGCACGCACACACACACCCCTACACAAATTCCTATCTTATAGAAGCACAGGTCTAGGAATAAAAGTTAAATGAAATATATGGTGAATAAGTGAGAAGAGGAAAGAAAGGAAATCAGCTTTTACATAATATTAATATAATCCAATTAGAACTACATCCTTGGGAAATCAAATGTATCTATATAAAAGGATTATACCTCATCAAATGGAGATATGATTCATTCAGAGTTAGAGAAAAATGAGTTCAAAATACTATGCTTTTTTTTTCTTTGAAATCTCAGTGTTTTATTCCTTCACTATCATTATTTCAGCTAATTAAAAAAGTACATAGTTAGTTTAAATTTCCAAACCTTTCCCAACTCCCAAAAAATGAAGATACTAAGAGTGGAGAAGATGAGTTTCAAGTGGTAAAGAGATAATGAAAATATGATTATGGTAGCAGTGAACTAAAGTAGGCTGATTTTAAAATGTTAACTCAACTGCTAAGTGAATTTATCAAGTGGTAACATGATACAGTGGAAAGGATAGATGTATAGACTAAAGAGACTTGTGCTCAAGCTGCATCTCTGGCCTTCATTATCTGTAAGAAATTAGATGATCCTTCCTATGACTGGTTTCTCATCTGAAAAATGAAGAAAATAATACCTATAGTTTAATCATGTTCTCGTGTTTTGAGGATAACATGACATAATGTATATGACACCTCAATTTCCCCTCTTCCATGCCATTGCAAATCATGTCCACAGAGTCATGCAAACTGGAGCTAAAAGCAGCGAAGAAGAAAAGTGCCATCTGGATACTCAACTGGATGGAAGGCTTCAAAGGCAAGAATTTGAGAATGTATAAGATTGGGTAGAATAGCATAAATTGTGGTAAAGAAAAGGGGAGGGGGGCAGGGAAATGGCAAATGCTCTGGAGTCTCAGTATCTTTCTCTCTAGTTGTTTTTCCTGAAGCTTTACTTAGGTTTCAATAACAAGTTTAGATGTTTGAAATGCATATAGAACTCAGCAATAATCTAAAGGTATGGCCAAAGTGGAATGACTAGTAGCCATGGCAGCAAGCAGAGCAAGACCAGATCAGAGAAAGGGGAAGAAAAGCAGTAAGCAATGTGGCAGATTTCATCCAGGGTCTCCAATACCTAGACTAGTAATAGAAATCTACGAGTGACCAATGCCCTTCCCCTACTAGAACAACAGTAACACTAGGAGGAGATTGAGATCCCAATCTAAGTATCTGAACCTTGTATTCTGAGCTCTTGTATTTTAGTTGGCCTGCAAAAGTGGTATTTGGAACTGTTACAATGACACTAAATGATGAGGATACAAATATATAGGAGAATGTGGACCAGAGAGGGATATTTTGTTTCACAAATTGCAAGAATGGCGAGTAGAGCCATAGAGGAGTAAATTGGCAGACCCTTTCCTGTTAGTAATGGCAGTACTGATTTGTTTATGGTTATAGAACTAGAAAGGGAAGAGAACATGCAGCAAAAGGCATACACTTGTCACCAAAACACTTTGTGAGAAGATGGGCCAAGGAATAAAAGAGATAAAAAAGGGCTAGATATAAAAGACCAGTGTGGCACTAGTCAGGCAGGAGATGGAAGAAATTCTGAAGCTGAAAGTGTTAGATCTACCAGGGTGTCATCTCTAGCATAGGTGGCAAAGGATTTGATAGGAAGATAGTTGTATTTTCCATGTTAGGGTGTTAATTATCAAACTTGCCTAATATATGTGTGTATGTGCATACAGGTATATATGCATGTATGCATAGTATGTGTTTAAGGATATATGTAAATATGTATATGGGTGAGTGGGGGGTGTCATTTTGCACTTTAAATAGGCAAACTTGATTAAGAATAAACTGTGGGAATTAGTCCAATTCCCCTCATTTTACAGAAGAGGAAAGTGAGTTACAGAGAAGATAAGTTAGCAAAGAGCTGGTCTCTTGATTCTGCCTTCCTCTTTTCACAGAGATGCACTGCAACTTTGGCATTAATATAATAGTAAGAAATCTTGCTATGCTAATAACTAATTAATTTAAGTAAGCAAAAGCTAACACTCTGCAGGCTCAGTGAGGACAGCAGTGATTCACAGGTTACAAGCTGAGACAATCTGCTTCCCTAACTCTTCCTCCCCTGCTGTCTCCCATCAAGATACTTCCTCATTTCTTGGTGAACTGGGACAGATTTCTCCTTATATTCCAATATCCCTCCTGTGCAGCCCACATGCCTTCAAAATGCCTTGTGTCAAAGTAGATATTATTGGAACTACTTATCAAGTGGGACTGGAAAGAGGAGTTAGCTTCAACAGTCTCAAGGCTAATGGAATCTGTGCACATCATTTCCACCCACTGCTTTAATAATAGAATTCACAATGCCCACTCTATACTTTACCCCTACACTTCCTATCTTGAGTTCACCACTTCAAGAGAGAAATCTATTTATCTTTCTCCCACTCACCTTTTTCCTTACACATACATCTTCTATTCTCAGAGAACATAATGTATATATATATAATATATATATATATATATATATGTGTGTGTGTGTGTATAATTATATATATATACATACATATAAACATCATATTGGTAAATTAATGTATATATAAAATGTAGAGGTATACAGGCATATATTTCTGTTTCCATGACAATGCATCTTTTTCATATCTTTTGTCTAGTCCTATTTATTCTTACTAAAATATTATGTACTGCATAATATGTTTTAGATTTGCTTTGTACCAAATACCTAATATACCAAGAATATTTAAGATTTCTACTGATTATTATAATTCACATGTCTATGATGTCATAAAACCTTTCATTCCACTCAGAAATTCATTTTTTCTTAAGCTGATATCGATTATTCTATCAGAGTTATTTCCTAACCTTATTATCGATCCATAGTTTGTTACCAACAATAGTGTTGACAAAGGAAACCTATAAGTTGTTATTTAACTGGTTCTTCTATTATGTACATTGAAAACAAAGATTTAATAATAACAAATTAGCTACTTTCTTCTGATCTATGAAATCACAAGACAGGGGAAATTTCAGCAGCACACACTAACAAGAAATCCATCTAAAGGAAAAGCCTGATTCTGTAAATAAATAAACCATAGTAAGACTAAATCGCCTCAGGCAAAGTACTGATCTTTATTATAATTGCAAAGCTATACACTATATAAGAGTCAACCACTGATTCAACATACTAGAAATTTCTTTCAGATTTTTACAAAGGAAGTTTATTTAGTCACTTTAAAGATTTATAATTTCATCAGCATGAATACTCATTTCACCAGCATAGATTGGAGCCATCCCTAATTTTTCTTGGATTGATCAGCCAAAAAATTCATCACTTGGTATCCAACATGATGATGAGCCTCTTTACATTAGAGTTAGGTAGTTTTTGGTGGTCAGGCAGAGACATGGGTGAACACAGAGTCTATAGTCAAAACATTATCATAATAAATTATATTCAGGTTGTATTTAATAGTTTTTAAAGAATATGCCATAATACCATTTGACCCAGCAGTGTTTCTACTGGGCCTATATCCCAAAGAGATTTTAAAGGAGGGAAAGGGACTCACATGTGCAAAAATGTTTGTGGCAGCCCTTTTTGTAGTGGCAAGAAACTGGAAATTGAAAGGATGCCCATCAATTGGAGAATGGATGAATAAATTATGGTATATGAATGTCATGGAATATTATTGTTCTGTAAGAAACGACCAACAGGAGGATTTCAGAGAGGCCTGGAGAGACTTGCATGAACTGATGCTGAGTGAAATCAGCAGAACCAGGAGAACATTATACACAGCAACAAGACTATACAATGATCAGTTCTGATAGACATGGTTCTCTTCAACAATGATGTGATTCAAACCAGTTCCTATTGATCAGCGATGAAGATAGTCATATACATCCAGAGAGAGGCCTGTGGGAACTGAGTACGGACCACAACACAGCATTTTAACGCTTTCTGTGAATATTTCCATGCATTTTGTTTTCCTTCTTAGGTTGTTTTTTTTTTCTTCTCTTTCTAGATCTGATGTTTCTTCTGCAGTAAGATAACTGTATAGATATGTATACATGTATTGGATTTGTCATATAATTTATCATATATAGCATGTATTAGATTACCTGTCATCTAGGGGTGGAGGGTGGGGGAAAGGAGGGGAAAAGCTTGGGAAAAAAAGTTTTTGCAAAGGTCAATGTAGAAAAGTCACTCATATGTTTTGTAAATAAAAAGCTTTTAATAAAAAAAAAGGACATGCCAAAAGAATACTATTAATTTCTGCTTTGTATAATGGAATATTTGATCCTCACAACTACCCTATGAAGTAGGTATTATTTTTATTCTCATTTTACAAGTGACAAAATTGAGAATGAGAAGAGATTAAGTGACTTTTTTGAAGTCACAACTTCAATTCACAATTAGTGAGAATCAAAGGTTTGAGTTCATCTTCCCAACTCTAAATTAAGATTTCTATTTAATATGCCACCAAGCTGCATTACTGGTATAACAAGAATTCAATATAAACTTTTGGAGAGGTTTTAAAACTGTGTGTGTGTGTGTGTGTGTGTGTGTGTGTGTGTATAAAATCACACACCTACATATATGCATATATATATATATATATATATATAAACTATCTATTTACTTTGAAAATCACAAATTAACATCATCTATCTGTTATTGTATTTTTTTTTATTTTAGTGATATTTTTAATTACATTTTAGGGCATTATTCCTCAAGTTTGAAACCTATATAATATAATCTTTTTTTCAATTTTTTATCTTTTATCAATAAGGAAATTAAGGCCCCTGAGATGAATATCAATTAAACATGTTAATTAAAATCTTGATAATTAGAAAAATAAAAAATCTTGAGGCCACTCATGCACTATAAGTATTTAATAAATTTTAATGTGATTAATCTGGAATAAAAAAAATTTCCTGCAAATACAAAAGGGAAGAAGCAATCAAGAGTAGGCAATGAAGGTAGAAATAATGTTGGGGGAAGGGGGCATCACAAAGAAATAATTAAGAATGCTATTAATTCCACAGCTCCAGTGAAATTGTCATTTAACTTTTTAGAAATGCCCTTTTAATAAACTAGTATCACACATTCAGAAGCCCTAACAGTGGGCTCACAAAAGAAACCAATGACTAAGCAGAGGAACTGATTATATTTTAGAATGAAATGATGATCTAAGACAACGAGCTTGTATTTTGTGAAATTGGGGGATTAGAAAGATATTTTGCCCTTGAAACAGAGAAGTTCAGAGGATGGGTGTATTTGGTTCAAGGGAGGTTTTGTTTTGGGTATTTTTTTTTCATGATGCTTTTGAGATATCTACAGAACATCTATTTTAGAAACATCCAATAGGCAATTGATGATTGAAACTGAGATTCAAAAGAGAGAATAGAGCTGATTCTGGCAGTTGTCTGCATGAGTAGGATGTGACCCCACGTAGAGGCTACTTGAAAAAAACATGTAGAATGAAAGAAAAGGGCACAGGGAAGAGCCCTGGAGTATGCCCACAATAAGGGAACATGACATAGAGGATGATCCAATAAAGGATAATGAGAAGAAGTCATCAGACATAGACAATAAAAAATCAAGAGAAATGAATACAGAGAAAAGAAAAATATCCAGGAGAAGAAAGTCAATAGTGCTAAATGCTGCAGAGATCAAGAGGGATAAATTCTGAGAAAAGGTCATCATATTTTACCAATAAAGTATAACAGTTCAAGTGAGTGATGAGGTCAGTAACTAAATTTCAGAAAAATTGAAAGAGATTTAGAGGACAGAAGAGGAGATTTCGTTTTGTTTTCAAGTTGGGGGAAACTTGTATATGTGTGTAAACAGCAGGGAAGGAATGGATAGATAGGAAGAGTCTAAAGATGAAAAATAATGAGAAAAAAAAAGAAAAAATAATAAAGATGAAAAATAAACAAAGAGAGAGGAAGAGGTTTAGTGGCTTCCATTTCTATTTGAGTTTGACAGCAATATACTACAATTTGTTGTCTTCTGTGAAGTAATAATGTAAGCATTATTAACTACATTTTACAGATACTCAGAAACATTAAGCAAATAGCCTATAATAATTATAGGTAGTTAATGTTGCAATTGAAATTTGAACCTATGTATCCCTCAGGTATAATTTTTGGCAGCAGATAAAATGCATTTTATTTTTCCCTGCTTAAAAAGCATGATTCAAACAAAAATCTAACATTACAGAAAACTCCCCCAAAGAGACATGTCATATTAGGCTGCTCTTGCTAAAGGAATACAGGAGACAACCTTAATTAATGCTAAAACATTATTAAAGCACTTTTTCAGGTATCAAGAATGGCAGTCTGTTGTGATGAATAAACCTTCAGATGTACCCTGCATTTACTGTATGTATAAATTTGCAACTACAATAAATGAGTTCATTTCTGGAACCTTTTGTAGTAAAAACAACTTTAGGAGGAGGAAAGGTTGATTAATTATTTTTAAATACTCTTGCTGCCAAAATTGTAATTTAGCTTACTTGTGTTATGTTTGAGTCCTAGAAAATGGAATCAGAAGGAGGAATTAGGGTGATATTTTTTCTCTCCTTTTCTTTTTGAAGATACAATTCTATTGTTATCCTAAATCAGCAGACATTTTAAAATATATATATATATATATATGTATATATACATATATCTGAGCAACTACAATTTTCTGCCCAGATGCATAAAAAGAATCATGACCAATCATGTGTCATATTGTCAAGCTCAATCATACACCATTCCATCGTAAGCTATCTTAGCAATTTTCTTTATTCTTCTCTTCTTTCTAATGTCTTCTTTGAAGTTGGAAGAGCATAAAATCACTTTGATGGGTGCTAAATGTCAATGTGATGCTTTGACAGAGGGGCATTTTACAAAAAGAGAGGAGGAAATGAAGTATAATAGGATAAAAATAACCTATTGGCAATTCCTTACAGAGTTAATGGCAAAGAGAAAAATGAAACATACAAATCAGTCCCACAAAGACAGGTTACCCCTAATTCACCACACCTAATGGCTTCTAATCTCCACATGTTTCAGAAAACTATGAAAGAAAAAAAAATGTACTGACTGACCCTCAGAGCTTCCATTCAGATTAGCCTTTTACCCAACTTCCTTGTTCCAGTTTTTCAAGATTTACAGCTAATGCTTCTGGAGTGTTATACTCAAAAGAAAGAAACTAACAATGAAATAGTATCATTACTTGGAGTGAGGTGGCAATGTCAATATCATATTGAATATAAATAAATACAAGAAATAATCATTCCAAGTCATTAAACTGGGTAGAAACCAGAAGTAGTTTGGTTTTTTTTTCCCTTTTTTTAAAAGCCCATAACTTGAATTGAAATGTACTTCCATTATTCATTTCACTCCCCATCCTCAAGAAAGATTCATCAAAGAACAGGGATGTGTCAAATGGAAAATAAGGATTTGACAGTATTTCATATTTCAATTTAATTCAATGCAAAAAATATGAATCAGAACCTTTTTCAATATGCAAAATACTAAAATTCATATTTAACTGGTCGGAATATTGCATCTCACAAGTATAAGATATCTCAAGAACATATGACATTAGGAGTGTTTCCAAAGAAGAGTGACCAAAATAGAGAGGAAGTCAAAAGATACAATATATACAGATCCTTTTAAGAAAATTAGGATGGTTAGCATGGCAAAGAGAAAATTAGGAGAAGGCATGATGGTAGTCTGAATATTTAAAATTTTCCCATATATCTTAAGCATTAAATTTGGTCTTCTTGCAAGGCAGAAGATTTCAGTTGGATATAAGAAAATTTTCTAACAATTAGAGCAGAAGTACTAAATAAAACACCCATCATTATAGGTTTTTAGGCAAAGAATGCATAATACTGGTTGAAAAGGATATATGTTAAACTGTGGGGGGTTTTTAAATCTATAATTTTATAACAATTTATTTTGAGGCTCATAGACCCTTTTTGTCTAGTTGACTTAAAATTTATGATCCAAAGATGTTTTTTTGTTTTGTTTTGTTTTGTTTTTTTGGAGGCAATGGGGGTTAAGTGACTTGCCTAAGGTGGCACAGCTAGGAAGTGTTAAGTGTCTAAGACCAGATTTGAACTCAGGTCCCCATGACTTCAGGGCTGGTGCTCTATCCACTGAGCCACCTAGCTGGCCCCAAAGATGGCCTTTTAAATGTCATGAAATATAAATTTCAGAATCTAGTCCAAATAAGAATACACACATACACACATGCATGCACACACATGCACATGTATGCATATGTGTGTCTTTTTATATGTTTCATTTTAGGCATTTAAAATATGATTCTAAAAAGGGGTCTAAAGACTTCACTAAATTGACATAGGCGTTCATAACACAGACACATTCAAAATCCTGCATTAATTTTTGTAATACACATATACCTTCACATTTATATTATTTATGTCTCTTTCCTCCCCTAAATTTTTCAGATCTATCTAATATCCCTTGCTCATGTACAATAATATTCCATCATATTCATACAAAAGCTTGTTCAGCCATTTCTCAATGGATGAATAGTCCCTTAGTTTCCAATTTTTTGCCACCATGAAAAAAAATCTGCTATAAATATTTTTGTACATATGGTTCCCTTTTCTCTTTCCCAAATTGATAAGTGGTTAGTGGATATGAATAGGCTCAATATGAATAGGTCAGTAGAATATAAATTTCTTCAGATGAAAAAAAAAATCTAAGGTCTAAATTACCATATAAAAATGTAATTATTAGAGAAATGCACATTAAAAGAACTACAGGATATCACTTCATACCCAGATTTGCTAAGATGACAAAAAAGGAAAATTACTAATGCTAGAACTGAGAAAAGTACACTAATTTGAGCTCTCTAATCTCTTTCTTCTTCCCATTCTCCTGAAGCCCATTGAGAAGACAAGCCATATGATACAAATTATAACAGGAAGTCATGCAAAACATATTTCTAGATCTTGCTGTTGCAAAAAAAAAAAAAGCCAGAAAAAGAAAGTGGAAAAATTATGCTTTAATTTGCATTGAGTTCATCTCTAGAGATGGATAGTATTTTCTTCAAGGGTCCTCTGGAATTATCATGGATCATTGTCGTGTATAGAGTAGCTAAGTCTTTTACAATCAATCATTCTTAGAATATTGCTGCTACTGTGTACAATTCCCACTCATTTTATTTTGCAGATTTTTTCTGAAACCATCCTGTTTGCCATTTCCTATAGCACATTACTATTTCATCACAATATATCACAACTTGTTCAGCCATTCCCCAACTGATGAACATCTCTTTAATTTCCAGTTCTTTGCCACCCCAAAAAAGAGGTGCTATAAATATTTTTGTACATATAGGTCTTTTCCCCTTTACTTTGATCTCTTTGGTATACTAGAGTTGCAGCTAAGTCAAAAGGTATGCATAAATTTATAGCCCTTTAGGCATAGTTCCAAATTGTTTTCCAGAATGGTTAGGCCACTTTAAATGTCCACAAACAATGTATATGCTAATTAACTTTTGGTGGAACTGTGAACTAGTCTAACCACTGGGGAAAGCAATTTGAGATTTTGTCCAAAAAGCTATTAAACCGTGAATACTTTTTGACTTAATAATACTGCTACTAAGTCTGTACCCAAAGAGATTAAAGAAAAAAGATAATAAAAATAAAAAGCTTTTTAAAATAGATTGGAGCTACTGAAATTAAACACAATTACTTATTATTATTATCCATTCTTATTAGGCAGCATTTTCTAATTTGGTGCTGATGGTTACATTTCTTCTAACTATTCTAACTATTCAAAGATATATATCCCAACAATTCTGAAGGACTTCCATACAAAAAAAAAAAAACAACTAATTTTCTTGTCAGATAATTTTTGTGATTTTATTTTTTGGTACTCACTGTGCCAGAACCTACTGAGTTTCTTTTTGGAACTAAAAAAGCTCAGTTAACTATAATCCTTTAGTTCCAACATCAAACCCATCGAGAAATGAAGTTTATATTAGCTTACTTTAGAGCATTTTATGAAGTTCTTTGTAGATTTTGTCTACTTTCTCTGCTTCTATAACCAATGTTAACACATATGAGTACCAGAGGGATACATGTCTGTGGCACAGCCATGTTTAGGAATATACTCTAGAAAAAACACTACCATGGGTCCCTTCCCTTTCACTTAATAGCTTTCTATTGAATGCCAACACTCTGTTTATAGCTTTAGTATGATAGGTGAAATGATTTAAGATGACTATCCCATGAAAAGATGCTTTGGGGTATATCAAGATCTACACTGGTAACTACTCTGGGATCAACTTGTGATTTATCCTATTTATTTATAACTTTTTATATCTTCTGGTTTCATTTAAAATGAAAAAGTTGATATTGATTTCTTTCATTTCTTCAAGTGGTAAATCAATTTGCTCATGCGTCACAAAGATTTCATTTAGAGTACTTGCAGTAAAATTGACTTTATATCAGTCTATAAACCTTGATTCTTATTACTCTCTTCCCCCTTCCTTTACCATCACTTTATCACCATTACAGTGAAAGTAGAAAAGAAGTGAAGAAAAAGGAGAATCATTTTGTATTTTTTTGATTTCATGGTCAACATGACCAAAGGATTCACTACAACTGACTGACTTCATGGTGGTGATACTATCCATTGTCTGGAAGGTCTTCAAACAGTAGATACATGGTGTTACAAGGACCTTATTATCTTATATTCCTTTCTAGCTTGCTAATAATACTTGCTATTAGCATTATCTTCTTGAATATAGAGTCACCTTCTCATTGTGATCAGGTCAATAATGCTTTTGGAATAAGAATTTTCTTTTTTTCAAATAAACAAAAAGACTGATGGATCTTAATTCTGTGTGACTCCTTTGATACTTTCTCATGACAATGTGAAAGGAAATGAAGAAGATTACTATAAATGACTTGATTTTTAGACATCTAGAATCCTTAATATGTGACATTTTTCCATTAACCAATACTAGAAGAACTGTGACATATCTATGTTCATAATACTGCTATAAATGAAACCAGAAGGAAATAAAAAGATATTGCATATACATGGAAAGAATCTCCATAGGTTCTTCTTGGAGAACCAATTCAATGAAATCCAATACAATTCAAAAAACTTTTACTGAGAAAGGCATTATATTAGGCACTTCGAATATTAAAAAAAAAAAAAGACTTGACAGAGACCCTATCTTAAGAAAAAAATTATATTAGTTGGGGAGGGAGTGGATATGTATAGAAAGACTGAGACAAATAAAGGAATTGATTAAATTGTTTGAATAAGTGTAGTAAGAAATATTATCACTTGATCATCTCACTTTGCACTGCTCATGATAAGTAAAAGCACATAGACCACTACAAATATAATTACAGGTAGCATACTTGGATTCATTGTAAATGACATAGGAGTAAGGTATTCTATACAGAACTTAAGATTCAACAAACTGAATCAATATGTACTTTGATACTTGGCAACTTCAATTCAAATTTAAATGGAAATAAACATAGCAAAAATTATTTTGGAAAATATAGATTAAAGTTTTAAGCAGTAACTAAGGCTGGGGCAACTAGGTAGCACAGAGGATAGAACACCAGCCTTGAAGTCAGGAGGATCCCAGACACTGAACACTTCCTAGTTCTATGACCATGGGCAAGTCACAACCCCAATTGCGTCAAAAAAAAAAAAAAAAGTAACTAAAGCTTGTGGGCTATATTGAAGCCTTGTTTCTATCTGCAAATTTTTAGTGCTTACTTCAACAGAATAATCGAAAGACAATGTAAAATATGGCAAGTAATAAATAATGTCCAATGTCATTAACAATTAACTATATTTTAACAAGCAGAAAATGATTAGTTACAAAATTTACAAAATTAAGTATATGTGATCAACTGGTTAGAGCAAGAATCCAAGAAAAAATACTGGAAAAAAGATGAAGATGAAAAGAGGCTGTGTGTAATGATAGCAACTCTAACACAATCAATACTAGCAGTTAACTCAGAAACATGTGAAATAAGAAATAATATATCTTAAGAGATATTAACTGATATTAAAAACACTGTCCCCGTGAAAAGCCTAAAATATCCCAGAAACTACCTCCTTCAGGAAAAAGAAAGAAAAAAGTGATCTCTCTGAGAAAGAGGGACATGGAAGTCAAAGAATACTTATCATTTATATTATATTTATTTATATCATACACATATATTTCATGCATATTATAAATAAGCATTTTTAAATATGAACCAAGAGTCAGGATTGTACTAGGCACTTGGGATAGAAAAACAAAATTGAAATAATATATTCTCTTAAAAAACATATATTCTTTCAAGAAAAATAATATGAATATACATTACTATAGGAAATACATCACATTATACAGGGGAAAAAAACACATAGGTATTAAATCCTTAAAACATACATATCTGTCTATGTGTGTTCCCAACTGCCCAATCAATACTAATACCAGTATGAGAGATATCTAGAGCAAGACTTTTATTTTGTGTCCTCCCCAAGGATTATAGGAAGTAATCTTAAAAGTTTACTTGTTGATCTCTAAAATTATCAAATCAACCTCATTATTCTGGTGCTTGCCCCCAATATCTTTGCTGATTAAAAAGAATCTTTTAATCAGCTGATATCTCCTTGATGTAATTAACAAGCAATTAACATTAATTAGCTTTTGCTAATTGATGACAAGATACATAAAGATAGAAGTACCATCATATATGCATACCCTGCTTAGAGATGGTATATTCAAATTTAAGTAGATC